>CABFOV010002423.1:0-13679 GCA_902141375.1 Timema poppense
AAAGTGTTTCCATAAAAACCGCAAAAACAATGGCCTTTCATTGCGTCCCCTTCCATCTAACTTTAATCGCTTCCTATGCTCTCCTTTAACTTGCACACTTTTTGTTATCTGTACCTCCCAACTCTTTCTTGGTCTCTCTTGCAGTTTTTCCCTAAATAGTTCAAATTATCTCCAATATTCTCTTTGGTATTCTATCCTTTTACATCCTCATTACAGGACTACACCATTTAAGTCATATTGATTCCTCATCTACCATCATTTTTAAAAGCTCCATTAAAAGTGGTTGATTTCCGTTTGATGAGTCTGGAAGAAGGCGTTACAGCCGAGAACGGAAGTAAGAGTCTTGATAACCCCTGAGACAGGATCAGTAACTGACCCTTATGAACACTGCATGTGCATTATTATAACCTTTTATCACACACACACGATATGTATAGGCTTTGATCCGGGACGCATGACCATAAGGACCACATCAAACATTAAAAATACTAACGGGGTCAAGTTATAAAACTGCTAGGAGGCCCAAGCTATAAAACTGCTAGTGAGTTCAAGCTATAAAAAATGCTAGGAGGCCCAAGCTATAAAACTGCTAGGGGGCCCAAGCTATAAAAATGATAGGGGGCCCAAGCTATAAAAATTCTAAGGGGCCCAAGTTATAAAAAAATCTAGGGGGCCCAAGTTATAAAAAATTCTAAGGGGCCCAAGTTATAAAAAACTAAGGAGCCCAAGTTATAAAAAATCTAAGGGGCCCAAGTTAAAAAAATCTAAGGGGCCCAAGTTATAAAAATTCTAAGGGGCCCAAGTTATAAAAATTCTAAGGGGCCCAAGCTATAAAAATTCTAAGGAGCCCAAGCTATAAAAATTCTAAGGGGCACAAGTTATAAAAATACTAAGGGGGCCAATTTATAAAAATGCTAAAGGGGCCAGGCTAAAAAAAATTCCTGTCATTGTTTTATATAAAAAGACAGTAAGTATCTGCTGCCGAATATTGCCTATATTTAGTGCGAAATTTAAGCAATTTTTGAAAATCCATCCATGTCGAAGAAAGAGTAAAGATTCTCCAAACTATGCCAAATTCCCAAAGTATCACATTCCACTGCTCATTTCCTTGAAATTTATAACAAGAATAGGGTCGCGTTGCATGATGGTTCATCTAAAGTTCCACGGGTCGCACAAAATCACGTTTAGGGCCGCGAGTTTAACATGCTGCACAAAGGAACGGTTTCCTTTCACAATACTCGTGAAGTTCTTAACAGTAACACATCAACCGAGAAAAGGAAAGGGTGTGGGGAGAAAGGAGTATAGGGGATACTTCCCCCCATATTAATTTGGGAGCTACTCTAAGAATTTAGATTCTCCAAGGTAGCTTTTATAGCTCAATTTTGGAATCACTTCAGAAACCCCCCCCNCGGGGTTTGAAACAGGATATCTTGTGTGACCGGTAAATCAGACAAGACGAGACTGTTACCTTTTAAAATAAAATCGTGAGTGAAGGGACAGTGAACTTATTAAAGGTAAGCCTACTTTCCTCGCCGATATTTTTTTGACACGATACTAGTGAATTAAATTAAATCTTGTCACTAAGAAGAAAAAAAAGAGGAATCAACATGATAAAGGACTGCGTGCCTTACAGGGTTTTTAAAATTCATGAAGCACTTAAGCTCCCACCCCAAAGTCCCACATCCTATCTAAACACACACACACACAATGTAGCTATGAAAAACTAAATCCTTACTAAGTCGAATTTTCATATGAAAGGCCTTATTAATTGACAGCTATAAAAGCTACATGATCTACTTTCACGTAGTCTTTACTTCAAGTCATGTGATCTACAGCTATCCTGATATATGATAAATACCTATATCATAGGACTAGCAAAGTAAAATATAAATTCTCGCTGCAAAAAAAGTTTGTATTTTATAAAAGGCCTTCCTTATAGAAATTAGATTGTACAATGTTAGTTTTCCCTCTATTTGTAACAAAAAAAAAGGGTTTTCTTTATCTATTTCGGACGCACTGTTAACTCTTATCGGTCACGAACCTTGACGGATTTATTGGTAGCACGCACACTCCTAAAATAGTACCCAAACGTGGGCTTGTGAAATTATCAATCTTTCTAATGATCTTCTATAGTTTGATTCGAGAGTTTCTGTTCTCATCAACATTATTAGGAAAACGGAGGGGATGGGAAAGAAGTAAGAGAAGAGTATTCTAGCTGTCACAATGAGAAACAAAGATTGGGAATGAAGTGGTCTAGGAAAAAGTTGGTGTACACGGGGTATATTATTTAGGGTGAGACAGAGGCTATGGTCATGTAATGAGGATGTTGGAGTGCATGAGATAGAAGAGGAAGCAAGGGCGAGATGGCACATGGTCATTTCACCAACAACACAATTTTCGGCCATGCCAGTAATCAAGCCCGGGACCTTTAAATCAGTATACAGACACGCTATTGACTGAGCTAAGGTGTCAGACCCCAGAGATCTATTCAAATTGGGAGTGACTATTTTTTTTAAAATTAAATGTAATAGCGTATTTGTTTATTTTTATTTAAATAAAGAGATTAGAGATACGTTAGTTAGGCCATGGTCCCCAAAGGGGTACTGTGTCCACGAAAATTTGAGGAACACTGACCTGAGGGTGGGGAGTGGAAATAAAACATCTACACCCTCTCGTCAGCTTCAAAAAACGAGGGAGGGAAACGATACATAAATAAATATGTCATCCTTCGCTATTTGTTTTTGATGTTGTATTTATACAATTGAAGCTCTCATGTGGACCACCCACGATCTACCTATATGTTTGTCAAGACACACCCCACGTGCAAGGCGTGGTTTCAGTCACAGCTATTTATGTGATATTGACTTATATATATATATAAAGAGCCCACCTCGGTGGTCGTATGATATAAGGCAGGGGTCGGCAATCTTTTTTCCGGATCCCGATCGAATTCTAAACTTTCAAACCAAAGGTTCCCGTGATCATCCAATTGTTTATTCGAAATACTTTGAGTTTTTCTTTTGACTGTATAAAACTCCATAGTGTTAGCCCGCAATCAAGCTATACCAACAGAGTGGCCGCAGTCTGCTGGCGAAGATAGTACCACCTTCTGGAGATAGTGGGTGTCGTGTGCACTGTGTATCTTATAGAGACGCGAGAAAAGGTCAATGTTTTTGCAGTTTCTATATCAAAACATAAAAAAAAAAATATAGATATATATTTGATTTGAGGGTTAATTGATAGGAAATGTACCAGAATTTGCGTGTAGAGAGTGGAAAACTATCTTGTACAAAACTGTACGGTATAGCCAGCCGAGATTCGCGGCCCAATAGCCCTGTCATCATTAGATTGATACGATAATGACGCCTGAGACCATGCGGCCACCGAAGTAGGTTATACATGATTGCAGAAACATTTCAACAAATAGTAAAAATGGCATAATATACACTGTTACAGAAATATTGAGAAAAAATTAGCATTTTTATCCACCAAAGAGCATAATAATCAATTTTACATTATCAAAAGACCTATCAAAAATATTTTTGCTATTAGTTTTATAAAAATATATTTCAAATAAAGGATTTTTATTTTTATTAGTACTACAACTTTACAACGATAAGTTACTTCGTATCTCAAATATATGAAGATAAATTTTGAAATTGGAAATTACCGTTTATGTAAAGTACCTTCAAATACTTTTCATGAGAAAATTAACAGCTACATTTTGTTTATAATGTTGAACAATGCCTAAATACTAACTTTAATCAAAATTGTTAGAGTCGATTTAAAGAAAATATAGTTTTCCTCTTTTGGCCCTTAAGTAAACTAGGCTTAATTTCAGGGTTAAATATATAAACACCTCGTGGGAACCTTAATGAAAACACTAGCCTGATCGGCAATATGGTTTCAGCTCTAAGGCAATATAAAGACACACAGACCACAAACGACATAGCGAAAATAACTTTTTCACTTTCAAGGGGTCATGAAACGTCGACATTTATCAAAATCTCAAGTCCAATTTTTTCTTTTTTACGATCCCAATACTTTCTCTCTGAGGGGTTGAGGAAAATTAAGAATACTACAAAAAAAAGGAGGAAAGGTCATTTGCTTTCCGACGACTAAATTACAAGTCAAGTTCTTTGATTATCTCGCTAAAATGGCCTTGAAAAGATGGCTTTTCCTTATATTTAAGTTGAGACGAATTTATACACCTATTCTATACAACACGACGATAAAGCCATATAGCCACACCCGAAATGCTCAGTAAACAATTTTTAAACACCATTTATTATCTTGAACAAATAATGTTCTATTCCCTCAGTTCGGGGCGTGGACAGTGGCGTATGCATGAGAGGGTTACGGCGACTAGAGCATTCCTATAACACCTCCCCCTCATTCCCCCAGATTTTTTTGGGACGCCTTAACGACGTTGCCGTTAAAACCATAGTGGCCATCCAATTTGGATTTCCAATGTTAATGTATTTACATTGTATTCGGCATTTTTTTTAAAGATATAAATTAATATTAAAACAAAAACATACATTCTTAAATAATTAGAAAATGGTCTTACATTATCAAAGTTATTTTATTTATATCGAAGTTTTTTGTTTGTTTTTTGTGAATGTACAGTTTTTAGATCGTCTACAACTTAGGTTATTTAATATTCAGTATTTAATACATTGAAAGGCATGATCTCAAGTGTCGTTCGGGTTAGCAGCTGGTGCCCACAGGTGGCTGTTGTGAGAGTTAAACATACCATCACGTTTGAAACACGCTTCATCGGTCCATAGTATGCGACTAACGAGATCACGATCCACCTCATGTGGTTGCAGAAGCCACTCGCAGATAACCTGGCAGTAGATGCTGCGTTGTGGCGTAATGGTATGGTTGGTAGCCCTCATCACGCAGAACCTGGTGTACCACCGACTTTTATACCTTCGTAGCCCGCGCAATGTCACGTGTGCTGCGTTCTGGTGCCTGTTGGACAGCAGTTAGTGCAGCATCCTCAAGATCTGGTGTCCGCAAATTGCTTGACCGTCCTGCATCCACGCAGTTCCCATTTGACCAGTCTCCCGCCAACGCAGCTCCAACCGGCGAAACACATTTATACTTAGGTGCCGTCTGTTATGATAGGGACCGGCGTACAATCGTGCCACAGGTCCGGCTTGGCTGTTTGATGCACCCATGGCCATATCCATGTGCCAATACTCTACGTGTGTGTACTCCATGGCCTATTTGATACTAATGAGTTCGACTCCTTACCTAGCTCTATGCCTTACCACCGACTCATAATGTGAGGCACAGCTTTGCCTCATAACCTCTTTCTTCTACAGTTTTCAGAACTTTCATGTAGTTTTTCTCGGGAACTGAGTGCCTAAAGTATTTTTACCAAAGAATATTTTCTACTTAGTTTGGGGCACAGAATTGCGTGGTACAGTCCATATCCGCGAGTTTCCGGACACCATGTATATAGTCATAGAAAATAGTTTAGTGTTCATTAGAGTAAACATCAAACTCGAGTATTATTATTATTATTATTATTATTACTATTATTGGCACCGCGTCTTACTACCCGCTCGGGTTATACGCACTTATGCTAATGTGTAATGGTAGGGTGATTGTGAGATGAAATGGAGGACCTACAGTTTAACGTGGAATCCGAACCACGGTGGAGGCCTGGCATTCCCCACATTCACAAGATGTCTTGTCAGAAGTGAAGGAAGAGTCTGGTAATCAGATAAATCTATGCCGGGACCGAGGATTGAACCCCGGCCACCAGCACAGAAGTCTGACACCTTGCCCCTAGACCACCAGGTCACCACGAGTATTGTTAAAGGCTGTGTGAATATTTAACCTTAACGCGACATAGGATTAGCAATGCCGCAGCTAACTGGACATTAAAACAATAATTTTCCAAGGCATCAATGCGGTGAATAGTAATGATGCAATACATATTATAACTAGTTCGTCTTCTCACGAATGTAAAAAAAGGAAATCATGTTAAAGTTTTTTTTAGCACCACATTCTACTATTCATTCGGGTTATACGCCACGCCTACTGTACTAATTACACTAATGGGCGAAGGATTATAAATATTAAATTTAGATTAAATGCACCCGCGTTTGTGTGGAGGGAGAGTGGAAAACCATTTAGTAAAAACACCCTCAGTGCACCCGACCAGGATTGAACCCCGATCTCCCTATCTTCGGAAGTCTAGCCTAACACGAGAGTAGCGCGTTAGACCACGTGGCCACCGAGGTGGGTGTGTTGAAGTTAATTTACGAAACTTTGGGGGAGACATTTTCAAATTAGTTACATCTGTTCACCTTCTAAACCTTGGCTAATATAGTTTGTTCGTATGTTCTACACATAACATATCATTATTTTATATAGGTATTTACTTTGTTTGTAATTTTTTTTTATTGGTTTGGCTATTTTCAGTTAATGAGCAAGAAACTTATTTGTATTATATTTTTTAAACACGAATACCAAGAACGCGCCACAAAATTAGAGGTGGACAATCAATGTCAAACAAGTAAGACTTTATTCTCTCGTCCCAACATTTTATTGTCACTATTCGCGAACTCTTGACCCTGAGAGAAGAACACTTGTGAAAAGCATGTGCTCATATTTTTTTTTTTTGTATTCCACATTCGCCAAGTGTTGTCATAATGACGGCAGATTAACGTCACCGAATGTCGTTAGGCCGCAAGATGAAGGGCCGACGGAGACATGCAGTCTAGGAGATGCATGCAATGTTGCTCTTATGAGTTCCAACAGTTTGCCACTTGTACTGAGCTCGGGCGTTACCTTGAGCTACAAGCATGCAATATTCCCACAGCTTGCCACTTGTACTGAGCTCAAGCGTTAACTTGAGCTACAAGCGTACAATGCAGTTTTTCCGATCCAACTTCCAATTTAATGTTGGTGCACTTATTCTAAGATGACTTACTTATGCCTGCCCCTTAAAAACTACGTTGCTATCAACAATGGTGTTAAATGTTGTACAGGAAGTTCAAGCAAAACCTCGCGTTATTGAAAAATCGCTGTGTAGAAAACATTAGTTATATGGGAATATAGATGTTAGGGAGTAGTAGATAGTGAGCAGACGTTTGAAAAATAACTTTCGGTTTAAATTTTGACATATTTTATAGTTAGTTTGTGTTATGTATGAGCTACATCGTGTTGTTCATATAAAACAATGTTAAAAATTAAATAATAAGCATCAAAATACCGAAAAAATACCTTGATTACATTAAGTAGAATAAACCGTAAAGAGGAAAACAAGTGTAATTGGCATAAAACTAGAATCACACAATAAGAAAATCCTTATTACGCTTTTCGCGTTATATCCAAATCGCCAGATAAAAAAACACGCGTTACAAAATAAATCCATGTTATTAAAAACAATAAAACTAATTGTAGGACACAACCGTACATTCTAAATAAATTATAATTGTTAATACGTTTTTCAAGTAGGGCCTCATATTACACTCGTGTTAGACTGGCCTACTAATGAAGAGATCGGAGTTTGATTCCCAGTCGGGTCTACCGTGTGGTTTTTTCCCCTAAATGGTTGTCTACGCTCTTTCCGTGTAAATACGATTAGATAACCTCTAAAATGCGTCCTCTCACATCCCTACCCCATTAGAATAATTAACTATCATATGAGTTTAGTAACCTTAATAGGAAGTAAGACGTGGTGATAAAAAAATATTTATGATATCTTTAAGATTTACCATAAAACATATCAAGTTTAACTCAAATCTACCAAATCATTTCTGCTGTAGCCCCAAGTACATACAGAATGTTAAGAAACACATTTTTGAACTTTGAAGTACGAGTATTCAAAACGTTAATTTCCATCAAAATAGAGAAATCTAAAATTTCCAGGACTTTTATACTCTTTATATCTTTGAGTGTGTAAATCTCCATTAGGTTCCACAAAAATACGTACTTTATAACTTTATAAGCTATCTCTTTTCTCTCTGAACATATAATGAATGCCCAGTACCGTTACTTTAGTGACCATCTGGTGACCAAGCAAGGGTCACCATCTGTTGACCCGGGGTCAAAGCTCATGACGAGTTGCGCAATTAATGATTTATACCTCGTTGTAATTACAGCCACACACCACTGATAACATCATACATATATACGCAACGCACTCTTTCATCGCAATCTTCGACTTGGCCTACATAACATTTTACACAAGTTTTTTTAACGACGTCACCCACTTAATCTTGAAGCTTATTTTGCAAAGCGGGTTGCATATTAACTTATTATTAATACTAGCACCGCGTCTTACTACCCGTTCGGGCTATACGCACTTACGCTAATGTGTAATGGTAGGGTGATTGTGATACGAAATGGAGGACCTACAGTTTAACGTAGAATCCGAACCATGGTGGAGACCTGGCATTCCCCACATTCACAAGATGTCTTGTCAGAGGTGAAGGAAGGGTTTGGTAATCAGATAAATCTTTGCCGGGACCGAGGATTGAACCCCGGCCGCCAGCATAGAAGTCTGACACCTTACCCCTAGACCGCCAGGTCACCCATATTAACTTGACGCACCTAAATACTCTAAGCACTATCACATTTATTTTATTTTAGCAACATTCGGGCTATACGTTGATGTACTAATTACGCTAATGGTGTTAAGGAATAGGAAGGTTATATTGAGAGGAAGAATACCCACATTTGCGTGGAAAGAGAGTGGAAACACATTTTGGTACAAACCACCGTCAATACACCCTACTGAGATTAAAACCTGAATCTTAAGTGTAGTCTACTCTATCACACTTGGAGCCGAATGCAAGAACTTGACTAATTGGATGCTTTGTGGACACTAGCCTGGGCTAGCTGGCGTCATCATAGGCTAAAAGGTGGATCCATAGTGTGCTCGGGACCACACTATAGGTCTACTAAGTATTCACTATAGGTTCTTGCATACCGCCCTTAGACGCCAATGTGCGATATAGAAAGAAAGGACAGAAAATTAGTAGTTTATTCCGTGGGGTCTCTTATAGTTCACCTGCTGATAAAACTTTCCATCTTCATCTCACGAGTATTGACATTCAGTCTACTTATAGCGATTGGACCTAATTGAATTGCATTTTAAAATTATATTTTTCTTGTTTCCAATTCTAGAGATAGATTTTTTTTCCACGGACTGCTTTGATTAACATCTTAGCAGGAAAATTTCTACAGGAAAATAAACCTAATATACTACGTTGCAGATGACTTAAAAAAATATTCAAAAAATAATTTTGTGACAGTACAAAACTAGTTTTTAGACTTATTTAAAAATGTGTGGTTTTTGTTTAAATGTTACATATTTAAAATTTGCCCAGTAATAATCATCCCTCGTAGCCCTGTATCGGAAAAATTAGCCAGTACTAATGTGAAGTTGCCCAGGGGACGTCCGAATGTACTAATCGTACATCCTTTTCGTGGAGGCTCTTTCCATGTCCCGATGAGATGAGGTGATGGTGGTAGTGATTATGAGGGTGTGTAACAGTGGAGATTCTTAACCCTAACTTAAACCTAATTAACCAAACCCTAATGATGGTTGGGATTATTCCCCTTAAAAGAAAAATCTCCCTGTACCAGTCGAGACTCAAACCCGAGACCTTTAGGTCAGCAGCCAGGAGCTCTTACCACTATATCACGAGGCCGAATAACCAGCCCAATAAAACGTAAACATATTGACATGTGAAATCCTATATTTACTTGCCATGACGTCACAGGTTGGCAACGTCCTTAACATTTCTTGTGTTTAATGGAAATGTTTGCTCACAGTCAACTAGATCGTAAATAATTCGACGCGATGTGTGAGATAATCGTGAAGTCGTGCGTAAAGGGCGAACTATATAAGAGGAGACTTTTGAATGTCGCCAATTAAAAGTGTTCATCATAGCAGGTCCCCAACTCAAATCCCGGCTCACACGAAGTATGGGGGTGAAAGGGAAAAGAAAACACCTACGATATGTCAGAAATGTGTGCAGTGCATTCGTATTTGAATGATTTCTATTAACTCTTTATCTCCATTAATGTTTAATCAGAAATGATTCAAGTGCAATAGTGTTCGTGTAAATTTACGATTTCTAGCCGACTGTATCACAGAGTTGATTGGCATGTGATGCACGCTTTAAGTCGACGCTGGGTTTGGGCGAGCCTATAATATAGGCCTACCTTTTATTTAAAAAAATTATTATTTGAAATATATATATATTACACCCCAATAAAGAAATTGCCTATTTCAAGGAATTGGAGAAATTTCTGAACATTTTCGTGAACTGCCCTCTTTTATTGACCACTTCACAAACTGGGCAAAATTTGTATTAACCTTTTTCTATTAACTTTAACTTTCTATCAAATACAACTCCTGATATTCGTATTAAGATATTATATTAAACTAACCCAAAATAACTCGACCTAAACTTATATTCTAAGAGGATTAAAAGTTAAATTAAGTTAAAAGACAAAACCTGTTCTTCGCTCGTCCATTCCATGAATTGGATAATGATTGGAGCGGCCCAGTTCATGAACCGGACAATTTATTTTTGCCCAGTCCGTGAAATGTTTCTTTTATTGCTATAAATCGGCATCTTACTATCCATTCGTTCTAATTACGTTAGTGGATTTAAGAGTTAGAAAGGTTACATTTAGAGAAAGTATATCCCCATTTGCGCGTGAAGAAAGCGTGGAAAACCATCTAGGAAAAAACCGGGAGCTGAGTTGGGCCTTCTATGATTAACGCTCTTAAGAGCCCATTTCAGAGCGATGTATTTGTTGATTTGCATGACCAACTTACGTAACCTATACAGCCTCGTAAATATATCACAGTAACAAGGGACTTGTTTCATTTGGTAAAGGAAGGATGTAAAAGTAAGACCTGCTTCTAATTTTTTTAGTTTTTTTTTTCTTACCTTATTTTTTATCATTTGTGAAAATATGCTAAAATTGACTTTTTTGACAGCCTAAAAATGTAATAACGCAGCGTTTTGACTTTTTATAAACGGAGATACCACTTTTAAATTCTTTAAGACCAATTTACTATAAAATATTTACTATCCAAAGCTTAATTATCGAGTGAATTTGTTATCTACTTAGAGGCTGTAACGCTAAAATCTCGTCCCTTCTTACTAGGGCTATCTCTGGATGGAACACTGAACTATAGAGTGGTGGAGCCAAGAGTTGTTTAGACCACTCCCATCTGCTACCTCGCACCGGCTGACACACAAGACATTCCCACACCAGTCATCATGAAAAGAACAACCCCAAACCAAAGGTTGCCTAATTCATAATTCATTAATGAATTGTGTACTTTTCAATAAGCCAGATATTAATTATTGTTTATAATGTATTTTACAAACCAGAGTTGACGTGAAACTATACTACTATTCGCTACTATAAAGTATGGGTGCCAAGTATATATAACAAAAATTAAGGATCGATATCCACTTCAGTGGTAGAACGGTCTAAGGCGTCACTCTCGTGTTAGATTGGCCTGCTGCTAATGGAGAAATAGGGGTTAGAGTCCCAGTCGGGTGAATTTTCCTAAATTGTTTCCCACTCTCCTTCCACGTGAATGCTGGTAGATTATCTCTAAGATTCTTTCTTTCTCATCCCTACCCCATTAGAGTAATTATCATCTATGCGTATAGCCTGAACAGGTAGTAAGACGCGGTGATAAAAATAAAATAGGGATTTAACTAACTATACTTAAAAATATTAGACCTTGCTACCTTACGTAATATTTTTGATGATAAATGCCCCACGTTTGGAAGTCATTTATAACATTACGGGATTGTTACTTATTTAACTGTCCCACCGTTGGGCTACAATTGTTACGCGTAGCTGTAACGGTGCCTTTCATAACATTACGAACTGTTTATTTTACTTATGTAACTGCCCTTCGTTGTTTCGTCATTTGTTACGTTATAAAATAGTTATTATTACTATTCCCCGACATTGGGCCTCACTTTTTATGATAGAAATAACTAGCGTCAGATAGAGTTTGATATTGGTTTATTCAATGATAATTATATTGATACTTAGAAAAATGACGATGTTGCACACAATCTAGACGAGCGCCTAACACACGTCTGTCCGAGACAATGACTGGTATCACAATGAGCCCCGAGATTACACCACCACGTGGTGTACCTCAGCCCAATGGAACTTACCAGAATGCTTAGTCCGCGAAAGTATAGAAGCATACAGGATGGCCGAGAACCAGAAACTGCCTCAAATTGAACATCTACGATGTTCTGGGTTGTTCCAGAGCAGGAAGTTAATTTTAAAAGACTTTTACAATGTAATTTTGACTCGACTCTAAGTCACACACTGAAGTTAGTTACGGTAGCTGATTCCTCCTAACTTCAGGGCGTGAGCTTAACAAGAAATAACTAGTAATTTCATAGTTAGAATCTGGTAACTATCATATATGAATAATTTAGAAGACGTGCTAAGCGCCAAGTAATAAAATATAAAATTCAAATAAAAAAAACAATTAAGAGGAGAATATTGTCAATGCTGTCAAATATTCTTTAGGGTCAAATCAGGGACATTACAACCTAGTAAATTACTAATGCTTCTTGAGCCCAAGTACGGAAATGGAGCGATTAGTTAAAATAATAGTTCATACTTTTCGTGTAGAAAACCTTACCAATTTAGTAGTTTGCACACAATATTTGGCCACGTAATAGATTTTATTTTTGTAAGAATCTGAGTGTGCCGTGTCTCTGTTACTAGAACTAACTTGTGTGACCGTTCTTCGCACGGGGAATCTTTAAGAAGATTTATTTTTAATTATAATATAAAATTAACCAAAGTTAAAAGTATCCACAAGCTTATATAAGTTTAATTATTAATCCTTTATTGGTTTAAATGATGTGACTAAACGTGAAAAATAGGCAGACTGACTAAAATATTATGTCAAAATAGGGATTTACTGTAATCCAAAAATCTTTGCATAAAAGCGATCATGAAAGAAGTATAACGGTGCAATATACATTACTACTAAACAAAATTTGTAAAAAGAGCACCAAAGTTTTAAAAAACCCCATCATAAATGAAATAATGGCCTTTTATAGATACATAGTGGTCCCTGTTTTGAAATTTAGAAAATTTCAGACGCTTCTGTTTATTTGGTGTAGTCCCTATACCTATAAGTGAATATAAAAGCAAATGTTATATTATATTAACCTTTTTATCCCTTTTAACCCGTTTGTTCTTTTAGCCTTATTTAACATTTTTTGCCCTTTTGTCACAATTTTCCTTTTTTTTTCTTCATTTTTTGCCCTTTTGATCCTTTGACATTTTTGGTACTTTTACCCCTCTTATCCTATCCACCTTTTTAGCAATTTTTACAATTCTGGCCCTTTTTGTCATTTTTACACTTTTTGAGCATTTTCCCTTTTTTTTACATCTTTAACTTTTATATCCTATTTGATATATTATCTAAGAAGCTTGAGATCAATCTATTTCTGTTTTTTCTTCCTTTACTTAGGGAGATGATGACTCAAATACCTGGCTGGCTACCTTCCACACCTCACTTGGTCAAAGGGAAGATTTAGGGAATGATTGACACTCAAGGACCCCCACATAAACGGCTTTTACTCTTCACCTAGCAGTTTATAGAATTTAGGCTTCATCCCCCCCCCCCCCCC
>CABFOV010002423.1:19025-36206 GCA_902141375.1 Timema poppense
CACACACACACACACACACACACACACACACACACACACACACACACACACACACACACACACACACACACATAGTAATCCAAACAGATCTGGTATATCTGATATGAGCATCACTCAATTATATCAGGACATCTTATTTTCATTCAAAAAGTTTCTGGTACAATTCCCAGATGTCCATAACAAACATTCAAGAGCTGTTGGGATCACTAAGTGTAGAAAATTTAGCCAAACGTTTCCACTGAAGCAATATTTTGTTTATTTTACCAAATAATATATTTTTGTCATAAAAACTGAACAAAAAATACTAAAGGCCTTTACTCGAGTTCCCGTTCAACCTCCATCTTAGGTTCAAATACCTTTCTTAAGTTCCAATACCCACCTTGAGCTCCAACATCCACCTTAAGTTACAGCCACCACCTTAAGTTACAACACCCACCTTAATATCTAGCACCCACCCTACGTTATAGCCCCTACCTTAAGTTCCAACACGTACCTTAAGTTCCAACACGTACCTTAAGTTCCAGCACCCACCCTAAGTTTCAACACCCATTTTAATTTCCAACATCCACCTTAAGTTCCAACCTCCGCTTGAAATTTCAACCCTTACCTTAATTTACAACCCCCACCTTAAGTTCAAACACCCACCTTAAGTTCCAACAACCACCATAAGTTCCAACACCCACTTTAATTTTTAAAAAAACACCTTAATTTCTGACACCCACATTGATTTCCAATTCTCACTTTAAGTTCCAGCCCCCACCCACCTTAAGTTTCAACACCCACGCCAGGTCAGACTTTTTGAACCTTTGCAGGTGAAGTCATTCATAGAGTCGACGTGAAGGCTAAAGTGACTTGAGAGTAAACACTCTGAGTACTACCTGGAAACGACCTCTCTCTTCTCTCTATTCCCTCCACCCCCCCTCTCTCTCTCATGAAAAGAGTCGTTATAATTTATTCCTTCAGGTCTGGTGCATGTATGCTTGAGCCTGTGCATATATTTACTGTTCCGTTCCTTTTTCCCCCTCCACACTTTCTTTTCCCTTCCCTATCGCTGTATTTCTCTATCTCTCTTTCTTTCTATCTCTCTCGAGTACTTCCCAACGAACAAACAATGGAATGTCACTGCAGAGATAAACAAGACCAATAAGAACTTCGTACTTGCTTTAAGAACAATAAAAAAGTAAAAGAAAAGGCAGGCTTAAAATAAACACTTTGCGCCGAGCACACACATGTAGCCTCATATATACATAAGTGAAATATATTGGTGTACGTGTGTGATGGTAATGTTTGTATTACTTTAGCCATTCATTTCAGAATTACGAAATAAAAAATATGTATTTTTTTCAAATCTAGATTATAGTCAGAACACCGTAAAAGAACTTAAAAAAACTAGATTAATTTAAAACATGAAGCGATTTCTTTCGACAGTAAATTCCCATGGTTCTACCTGATCGAGATCCTCCCAGTTTTAGTTTCACGCAACTCATTGGAGAGAGAAAGTATTGTGATCGTCAAAAAATCAATAAAATTCGAATTTTTGAAGGATGACGACGTTTCATGAATTTGAAAAAATGTTTTTGTTGTTGTTTTTGCATCACCTTATGTTTTTGTGTCTATGTATCGCTCTCTGTGTATCTGTATGTGTATTTGTGCTATGTATCTTTCTTTGTGTATCTGTGTGTGTATTTATCTATATATAAACACAAGAACATACGGCAGCAACAGCAACAACAAAAACACTTTTTCAAATTCATGAAACGTCGACACCCATCAAAATATAGAATTTTTTTCCTCGATCACAATACTTTCTCTCTCCAATGAGTTGCGTGAAACTAAAACTGGGAGGAAATCGGTCAGGTAGAACCATGGGAATTTACTTTCGAAAGAAATCGCTTCATGTTTTATATTAATCTATTATAGTTTCTTTTTTTTAAAGTTCTTACCGATCATGCTGATATTTGGCCTATCTAAAGTTTTTATAAGCTTCTCCAAAATATTTTTAAAATTTAAATTATCCATCCAATCCTAAAATTAAGGGTAGTTGACTTAAGGTTAAATAGAGAGGGGGTAAAAAGTAATTTTCTTAAAATCAGCTCCAATGATTTCGATTAAAATTCTTATTTAGGGTACCTTCTATTAGCGGAATTTACTAATTTTGATCATATCCCTGCAACTCTTAATAATACAAAATTAATTATCATTGCAAAATTGTAGTACTATTAAACATAGGCAACATTTATTTGAAATAATATTTTATAAAATCAATATTTTCCGGAGATAAAGGCATTTTTTTAAAGATAGTTTTTGGAAATGGTGGGTTAAAAATGGACATAACAAATATGTTTCTGTAGAAGTATATAATATTTCATGTATGCTCTTTGGTGAAATTCTTTTTTACCCATTACGTTTTAATAATAGACCTGTAATCTAGATAAAGAAGCGAGTAAGTCGTTGCACTAAGTTCTACGATTATTTTTAAACGAAAGTTGATACACCCAGGTAGAGCCTAAAGATGTTATATTTAAAAGTGATGCCACCATTTCAGATAATTCCAATTTTTTCCGATATAGATTTATCAAACCGATTTAAATGTGTTTTTTTAAGCACTGAGTCGATATTACCTGTTCAGGCTATACTGATATGTACTTATTACGCTACTGTACTAGGAATTAGGAGGGTTGAATTTAGAGTAGTTGTAGTCGCATTTAGGTGGAGGGAGAGTTGAAAATCATTGAGGGAAAACCACTCTTAGTACACACGACTGGGATTAGAACCCCGATCTCCTTGTCATCGGCAGTCTAGTCTATTACGATAGGGATGCCTTAGGCCATGAGGCCACCAAAGCAGGTAATATATTTTTTTTAATTATCATACTAGATTTTTTTATATATGTAAAGCCACAGTTAATATATAATTTAAGTTAGTCAATGAATGAACGCATGGATGCTCTTATGACAAGGTTGCCGAAATCATAAAAAAAAGTTTTGAGATGTGGATCCGCAATTAAAATCACACAAAACGTCTGACCTTACGCTGGATTTTTAGTACAAACACCGTGGCTTGGACATCCAATAAAGTTGGCTTGAGCGATTATTTGCCTGGCTTATGACTGGTTGAGAAATAAAAGGAAAACACGCAAGAAAATACATATTTGAGGTATTTAACGTGCATTTTCTGAACCGACTGATGATACCGTGGAACCTCGTTTGTCCAGCCTAACTGAGACCAGTTGTCATCCGGGCTAGCGAAAATCCGGATTGTAAGGAAATTATAGGGAAAATGCATTAAAACAATTCGCCATTTGATTTTAAAATGACAAATTTTGAAACTTGTTACTACCATTGTGCACTTTACTACTAAATAGAGTAACTTACTGGTCTGTACCACTGATTGAAATACAGTTTTAGTTCAATACAGATGTCGCAACCATTCACACTCACAAGACTGTGCGCTGGCTGTGTCGTGTCGCTATCATTCACACTCACAAGACTGTGCGCTGGCTGTGTCGTGTCGCTATCATTCACACTCACAAGACTGTGCGCTGGCTGTGTCGTGTCGCAACCATTCACACTCACAAGACTGTGCGCTGGCTGTATAGTGTCACTATCATTCACACTCACAAGACTGTGCGCTGGCTGTGTCGTGTCGCTATCATTCACACTCACAAGACTGTGCTCTGGCTGTGTCGTGTCGCTATCATTCACACTCACAAGACTGTGCGCTGGTTGTGTCGTGTCGCTATCATTCACACTCACAAGACTGTGCGCTGGCTGTGTCGTGTTGCTATCATTCACACTCACAAGACTGTGCGCTGGCTGTATCGTGTCGCAACCATTCACACTCACAAGACTGTGCGCTGGCTGTATCGTGTCGCTGCCATGCTTTGACTGTTTTGGTCAGCGTAGTTACTTTTGACGTTGAGTTTTTCCGCTTTTTTCTTCCAAATAACTTCTTGATGAGATTATCATCGTTAAGTTTCCCTAGGCTATAATAATTGCACACGATGGTTGTGTTGGAACATTCTCCAGGCATTGTCAGATTGTAGATAAGATAAGAACCTTCGTGAAAGTTCGTCTTTACCGGAAGAAGCCGAACAAGGAGAAACAACATATGGTCGACTATAGGGCACCTGAATTTCAATTCACACTGAGAGGGCTGTGCGCCTATCATGCTGGACCATCTGGACCGTGACCTTGGGAGAAAACTTTTGAATAAATTCAAGACGACACAGTAGGAGTACTGTCGGTGCACAGTTAGTGCACAGCCCTTTCAATGTGAATCAAACAACGGTTTTACAAGGTTACTCATATGGAAATGGCTTGTTTGAGATTGTCTGCAGCACGACACATTGGGCGCACAGCCCTCTCAGTGTGAATCCGTCTTTAAGTGGAACTGTTGAGGATTGTTAGTATCTGTATTGCCCGATACGGTTACTAGCGCTAGTGGGAGCGTGGTAGGGATTGAGGAGAGTTCATTACCGACACACCAGTTTGACCAGTATCGGTATCGGCAATGAATGTCAAGCTGTACCGGTCCCAAAACGTTCCACAGTGAGACTACGTTCCAGGTAACCGTTCTATTAGTATCGACACATCCATATCTATAAAACCCTAAATTTCTCAGCAGTGATATTGGGTGTAGTGGCATCTTGCTTGCTCTTCTTCCCCTTTGGAGGATAAAAAATGCCGTCTTCTTGGAGTAGAATGGGGAAATAGCGAAGGGTAGAATTGATGGTTGGTCTGCTGAGGAGGCCTTTGTCCTGGAGGACTAGGCCGAGGTCAATTTCACGGCCCTTTGCCCCTGCCTTTTCTCCGAAACTTCGTTAAAGTTACACCCTCGTTCCGACAAAGCTCTTCACTCGATGTCAGACATCTGTAGACATGATCTCTTTCAAGACCAGGTGTTTGTTTCTATCTTGTACGTTTGACACAGGGGCAAAAGCACGAAGGAAGGCGTTGAAGAAATAGACACACTGGTGTGGCAATATAATGGTTAAACCACATTTAAAATCAAAAGTTGGAGGGGGGCTCCCAAAGCATCCAGCTAGGATTCGAATCCAATCTCCCTAGTAACTGAAAACATGACAAAACGGAACTAGCTCCTTTGCTCACGTGTCTAAGGGTACTACGGGTAGTATTTATGTTAGATGGGAAACAAGAAAAATAAAATATAAAACTAGGCTACATCAATTATTGGAGTTCTGATAACGAGGACGTAAAATAACCGAAGATAACAGAAGAAGCAATAAATATATTATAAGTAGAATAACGTAAGCGAAGAAGGCTTTTCATAACAAGACTACATTATTACTAACCTTTATTAGTATAGAATTGGAAAACTGGAAAAGGTTCTTAAAAGCATATTTATGGATGTGAAACATGGACCATTGGCGCAGCTGAAATGAAAAGATTATAAGCATATTTTGAAACGTAGTGCTACAGAAGAATGTCGAAAATAACATGGATGGAGATTATATCAAATACAGAAGTGCCAAGGAATTCAAATGAAGAAAGGAAACTTTGGAAAGGCATAAGCACGACATCAAAATGAGTTGACGTATTGGGACATACACTGAGACATAGTTTGACCAATATAATTATAGAAGGAGATGTAGAAGGGATAAATCCAAGAGGCAGACCAAGAGTAGAGTTCATGAATCGGATAACGGACGATATTGGTAGAAGAAGGTATAAATGCTGTACGAAATTTGGCCCAGGGTAGGCAAAATTGTGGAGTTACAGCAAACTAATGGCAATATTGATGACGTAATGATGATACAATTTAAAACATTAATTGTGTATGACCCAAATCGGTGGTCGAATGATCTAATACGTCCTCTCTTGTTTTATATTAGATTTCTGGTAACAGGGCAATTGGGGTTTGAATCCCGGCTGGGTGTTTTGAAAGTGGTTTTCTCCTTTTGCCACTATCTCTTCACGCAATTGTGGGTACAGTTTCACCAAAATTCCACCATCTTTTGACCTATTCAATTAGCGCAATTAATTTACGTTTGTATAGTCCAAACGAACATTCAGATGCGGTGTAAAAATTAACTATAAGGCGAAAAGGATCCATAGTTGGCACTCACAGAGCTACTAGTTTAAGATTCAAACCTACCCCTAAAACCCACCACAGCCATGCGCCTAAGGTCTTATAGGTTTTTCTGTTGACACAGGCCCACACGACTTGGAAAAAGTATGTAAATCTAGTGTCACATATTTGAATGTCAAGGTGATATCTATTTGCGCTCGTTCTTCACACAATATATATATTTTTTAAATTTAAAATAAAAAAGAAGAAAACTTCCTACAGTCATAGTGAGTACAAACAATTTGTCAGTAAACCGGCCAGAACACGTGAATGAGTTGAGCACACTGCGAGTACATCTCTTTCTGTTTAAAATACTGCATTAATATTCCTTCCAACAGGTATGTGGGAAGCGGGGACAAAAGGGGTCTATCCGCCAGTGACAATCCACCTGTATTGCAGAGGCAAGACAAATTATTAGACTAAACAGGCTTTTCTCACTTCTCAGTTCATAGCTATAATTTTAATGACAAGCCTGCTTTATACTACTTACTAACACATTTTTGCAAATTATATAATTTTATTGATATCTGGTTTTGAGTATAACGATCTTCTTCCAAAATAACTTTTACATTGGCAATATTCCTAGGTGAAAGATCTGCTGCCTTACCCATAACCTCAAAATGTTACTGGATTAAAAGCTAAGAACAGTAACCAAGAATCAATCACAGAAATCAGGATGAATGTATTAAAACAAATATATATTTTTAACAAATAGTAACAAACACCATTAAAAACTAGTTGGTTAGCTAAACGATTAAAGTAAACATGTGAACTGTTCTCTACAACAATGAAGTTAAAATAAACCTTGATTCACACGTTCACCAAAAATATAAATCAGAATCTGCTTTAGTAGCGCAGGAATTCACACGCTGTATGTTGACCCATGATGCATTGCAACGCAAACTTAAAACAGTTGATCAACATATTCTATTTTCTAGTAAATAAACATATATTTCAGATAATTCTTTCGACGTATGTTTTCAAATGATAACGCTGTGTCGTGGCACAATCCAATACATCGATACACCCACTTTCCAGCAACGGGCTATTTCAAACCGCCACACAACGTCCAACAAAGCTGTCTGCTTGCCGTTAGCTCTACAGCGCATGCGCTATCATATGCATATGCCTACTGATGTAAGATGATTGGTTTTGAGATTTGATTGGTTCTCTCACGCCGAAGCTCTCAGGCCGAGCGGACAAAGTAGAGATAAGTTTATTTAACTTCAGCAGAACAGCTAGCGCTGATGAGGCGGAAATTTTGTTTTGGCTTAAAGGCGCGTCACGTGACCACGTTTCTGTTCTGCGCTATTTTTAGGCGAACATAACACACGTAAAAGTAACACAGAAACAACATGAACAGCTGAGTAGTAGTTTTTGGCTCCACACCAATTTAAACAGATGGTGATTATCAATATTGTCAACTTAAGGTAACAAAAAACTCAAAATATAATAAAAGCTATTTTAATAATTTTAAGATTAAGATTAAGTAAAAATGTGACTTTGTATAGCTATTTTAGCGTAAACTTTAGACAAAATTATAATCTATTCTAATAATTTGTCCTACCTGTAAGATATTAAGAGGTACTTTTTTCATGGTTCTGTTTGTATATGTGTAAAATTATAATTCTTATGACGGTCCGTATCTTAATCCTTAGGCTGGGTATATATATATATATATATACACAATCACGTCTTACTACCTGATCAAGTTACACACATACATGATAATTACTCTAACGATCTGGGAATGAGGATGAAAGCATTTTAGATATAATCTACTCTAATTTGCGCGGAGGGAGAGTGTGAAACCATTTAAAGAAAGCCACCATTAACAGACCTGACTGGGATTCAAGCGGCAATCTTCCCATCGTAAGCAGACCAGTCTAACACGAGAGTGACACCTTAGACCAAATCAACCACTGAAGCGGATTGAGTTTATTTTCATGCATAAGGCGTATTAATTATAGCATAGAAGTAGTGGCCCTGGCGTTTAGGAACAGCACTCTGATTGGTTGAATTTGATCACGTTACCACGCCCCTCGCTCTCTGATTGGCTGTTGGTTCCCCCTCCTCTCTTCATGACTTCATTTCCTGTGTTACAACTGGTTGATTCTTGTCTCATTTGTTTTTTATTTGTGCTAATTGCTTTTTATGTGTGAGCATTTGTTTTTTATTTGTGCTCATTGGTTTTTTATGTCCGGGTAGGATTGGGACGGGCGTTGGAGCTATTTATTTATTGGCGTGCAGTCCACGGCACCGGGCATTCCTCCCACGGCATCGCTAGTGAGCACTGGGAGCATCTTCTCTGCCCAGCCGCTTAGTGAAGAGTGTGACCACCAAGCAGCTGACAGCGTATCACGACCGTAAGGCCCTTTCAATTTTCTTTCACTCCCCCACCCTCCTTACATCTCCACAAACGAGCTAAGTTACGCTGACTGCTCCCTCTCACAATACACTTTTGGACTGCCTTTCAATTCACGCCTACCCTCACATCACCTCGTAATACCCCACTCTTTGTGATGTCGTTAGATGTCGCAACAGTAACTTGTTATAAATTTCGAAAGAGTGTGGTAACGACCTTGTTGAAGAGTCATGAACCCCCAAGACCACTTGGTACATCGATCGTGGCCTTCTGATGGTCACTCGTTCAGATGTGCTTTCTAAATGCCCACTCTGGGACCAATTATTCGATTTGCCCCACACCAGGAGCCTGCCATTTAGACGGCGTTCACACCGGGATTTTAACCTTGATAGCTTTATCACAACTAATGTCTGTTAAAACGGCCGTTTTTCCGGTCGACCAGGTAGAATGCGTAACCACATTTGGGGTTCACCGTCTGGGGACTTAAGGTGACCTCATTGACGAACTTCAAGATTATGGTCTGAGAAACTATATTAGCACCTTTGTATCTGGCAGTCCCAAGAATTACGCGTACCGAGTTTGTGTTGGTGGAGATCATGCCAAAACAAAAACGGTGTGCAAGGATCCCTGGATCACCATAGATTAAGGAGACCACAACGACGTTAATTTTGACATTTTGAAAGTGATGGTCACCGAACAGGCCACGGAAAGATTGAAGAGATACGGTTTGATTATCTGATAATTACCCCGTGATCGAGCACTAATGAAAGCGGTACGGTATTATGATGATATAATTGGTATTTATAGCACCGTGATCGAGCGCCAATTGAAGAGTTTCGTTACGGGTCCCACGTTTGGACGCCAATTAAAGAGCTTTCTCTTCTTTTAGTGATGGTTTATTTGAATTGTCCCACGTTTAGGTACTAATTGATGAGTTATGAACTAATGTGGTTTAATTGCCACGTGATTAAAAGCCTTTTATAAGGTTTATAAAAGAATGAGGTTTATTTATCTCACTCTTTTTTTTATCACTCGCCCCTCGTTTTATGATATTATGTAATAAATACACATTTATGAAGTTTATATTCTTTTAATTCAAAATCTCTGTTTATTTCAAGAGAAAATAGATCATGTCGTCGACAAACTACATACGCGACCGATAGCACGATCGTAGGGATCGCGGACAGGAGTTACAGTCCGACTGCCTAAAGTGCTGGTCTCCTAATTAGGTTCTATTGCCCCATCTTTCGCATATATCTATTGCTCACGGAAGCTTCTAGAAAAACCAAATAGAGTATAAAAATATGTGGATGGAGGTAGAATGTTTGAGAACAGGAAGCTGGCTCAAATTAACGTTTATAAATGCCTTTCGTTCATTCGAGAAGAGGGAGTTTTTTAAAGACTTTTAAATTGTCATTCTGACTCTACTGGTCCTGTGTCATGCACACTGACGTCTGTTATCAGTGACTCTTGTGCCTTCTTAGAAGAAGAAGTGCTTTAAGCACCACGTAATATATTGTATTATTTAAATAAAATAAAATACGTTTGTAAAATTAGGACGAGATTATTGTCAATGCTTTCAAATATCCTTTCAGTTCAAATCAGGTACATTACAAGATACATACAGATACCGCACAAAATTGTAAGAAAAGGTCTTGCAACTGTATGTACCGTTTCGCAAAATAAAATCTACCGACCCGTATACACCAAAAAACGGATAACCGATGAGTATAATACGCTGCCGTTTGGGTATCAGAGTCCTTGTAAACACACTCGCCACGACTAAAAGGTGATCATTTAGATGGGCTGTATAGTCACCTTTTTTCTTTCACTCTAGACAGTTCCACTGAAATACAATTTTTCAAAGATTTGAGATTTTTTCATATGGTTTTTCTGCGTGAAAGCACGCATATGTTTTTATTGATTTATTTTATGCACCCGGGATATTTTTTTATCCACTAGTACAATCCTTCATCTACCTGATTATTTCTAGTCAAATAAAATAAGCTGTGTGTATATATTTTAATTTTAGTCATTTTTTCTTTTACATATTTTGAATTGAAACCTTCTGGTTGAGGAAATATATTCAAATACTCTTTAAACTTGACTTTGTAAATTAATACCGCGGACACTATTCCCTCTACGAGCTCAAGAAATTGATTATTGTTTCCATAATTTACTTTAAATTGTATTATATATTCTATAACTATAATATTTTTTTGTAAATAAATATTCCAAGTATACTTTTGATGGCGTGAACTAGAGATGGGAAAAACAATTATTTTACAATATCAGTGAATACAGTGACTGTGATTTTAAAATATCGGTGATTTATACCAGTGATTTTTCACTGTTAGTATTTAGCTGCTGTCCTAGTAGGCGCGTACAATCGAGTATCGAGTATTTTTGAGTATGGAGTATTTTTGAGTATGGAGTATTTATGAGTACTGGGTATTTACTATTTACTCGAATAATCCCATGACATTCGGTTGTCGGTTGGAACTTGAAAGGAGAACTAATTATTTGGAAGTTTGGCGGCTTGCAATGGAATTCGATACTTAAAGACTCAAGATAAAATCTTTCTGTCGGCACTCGGCACTGGCATTGACATTATTGACATCAGCTACCTAATCTCCGGGTTTCGTGTTCTGACTAATATACAGTCAATACAAAAGTATGCGTTTTAAGACGTTAAATACAATTGAAAAATAGAGAAATAAAATATGTTATTTTTTATTTTATAGTGAAATGTTATGTAATTTGGGCAAAATTAGTGGTCCAACAAACATTATGTTAAACTTGAATACCAATATTAACTTATTTTACGTACTATGAGAAACTCTTGTAATTGTGTAATTTATTTAGTGATCTATTTCACTACAATTAAAATTTATGTGAGATTAAAAATGAAAATAACATAATGGTGATTACTGATTTGTTTAGAAAACGTTTGGAAAGCAGGTCATATATTATATTATTGTAGTGTTATTTTATTTTAAATACCGTACATATAATAGTAGATGAGCTATACATCTATTAGAAGCAAATAAACCTATAAGTATAAGATGCTAGAAAATATTTAATCAATTATTATATAAACACACTTTAGATTAGACTATAGGATTATGAGG
This sequence comes from Timema poppense, assembly GCA_902141375.1. NCBI lineage: Eukaryota > Metazoa > Arthropoda > Insecta > Phasmatodea > Timematidae > Timema > Timema poppense. The sequence continues at coordinate 30,612 of CABFOV010002423.1, forward strand.
ATCATCAACGCACTGTAAATAATATATTAAGGTTTATTTCTATTTTTTTCTATTTTGTTACTTATTTAATTCATTATTTACGATTTTGGGGATAGGATCACCGAAAAAAAGAAATGATTTTTTTCGTAGCCTACTTTTATAAAGAATCCGAAATGTGATTTGCTTAGTAAGCTAAGCTTGCTTTTGAATTTTGCTCTTAACAACAAATGTTTTATATTGAAAATGCATGTGAAGGAAACATTTAAACTATTAAAGTCATTTTTACGTAGCAATCATATACTGTTTTTGATAAATGAGCTCTAAGAGATCAAGTGTTTTAAATAGAAATAACACGTAAAACATGCCAGTCAATAAGGTCGATTCTCAATTAGTTGGTAGAAAATAAAAAATAAAAGAATAACAAAGGCCGTGAAGCGAGTATTTATTCGAGTGTCTAGAAAAAGAAGCAATACTAGCTCCGTAGCTCGAGTATTGCGAGTATTTCGAGTATTGTGAGTATTGTGAGTATTTCGAGTATTGTGAGTATTTCGAGTATTTCGAGTATTGCGAGTATTTCGAGTATTTCGAGTATTTCGAGTATTTCGAGTATTTCGAGTATCTCCGATCACTGATATCTCAATCACCGATACTTTTGGGATCGAGTAACTGGGAGTATCAGTGATCAAATGGTATCGGTGAAAAAATCACAGTCAGTGATATATCGCCCATCTCTAGCGTGAACCAAATATCTAAAACTCTTATTTGTGTATACTTTTCATGGTGTGAGATATATTGTATGAACTTTGATTTGTGTAAATAAATATTCCAAGTATACTTTTCATGGTGTGAGATATATTTGTATAACTATTATTTGTATAAATAAATATCCCAAGTGTACTTTTTGTGGTGCGAGATATATTTGTAAGACATTTATTTGTGTAAATAAATATTCCAAGTATAATTTTTTGTGGTGTGAGCTATATTTTTAAACACTTTTATTTGTTTAAATAAATATTCCAAGTATACTTTTCACGGTCTGAGATATATTTGTAAATACATATTCAATATATACTTTTCATGGTGTGAGCTATTTTTGTGTGAATAAATATAATAAAAACTGTTATGTTTGTATTTTAACGACTACACCCCCTCCCTCCTATCCTATAAATCTAAGTTATTTAGCTTATAATCTCAGTCTTAAATATTATGGACAAGTTGAAACATCCATTTTCGGCAATCATCAGCGGCTCTTTTGGCTGTGGAAAGTCACAATTTGTAACCGACTTTATACGTCACTTGGACACAATGTGTGACGTTAAAATTGATAAAATCACATGGTATTATGCTTTATGGCAACAGGGATTTGAACAAGACTGGTCAGGTCCCCGCGTCATATTCTGTAAGGGTTTGCCGGAAATGGAAGACACCTGTAATGACTATCCACAGCTGATTATCCTGGATGACCGGATGCGTGAACCCAACGAAGTGGTCGTCGATCTTTTCACCAAAGGATGCCACCCTCAAAATATTAGCGTCATGTCCCTAACACAAAATATATTCCACCAAGTTAAGGGCCTGAGAGACATTTCCTTCAACGCACATTATATCATGCTTTTTCAAAATACCAAGGATAAAGCTCAGATTCAACAATTTGCACGTCAAGTCTGTCCTGAAAACCCTCGTGTTTTACATTAGGATTACGCTGATACTACAAGTACTCCCACGGGCATACAGTGTTAGATTTAAAACAAGTTACATCCGAATAGTTCAGATATAGAACCTGCACATATGTCGGGTATTGCGTGTACCTACCACGAAAATCTATAAAAACACCGACACTTCCCGAATACAGATCATTTCATAACCATGATTCCCAAAGTGCTGAAGCAAACCTCTCTGCTACGTGCGATGCATCGCATGAACCTGCAGTGACATGTCACCTTGCTGAAAACGGCCGACAAGAAACTAATTGACTCTGTTTGCAAGTGTACCGACAACACTTTAAAAGAGTGGGTGCCATTGAAAAATGCGCAGAAGACAAAGTTACGTGCTCATAAGTAGGTGTTACACAAGCTGGCCAAACGAAGAGAGTGCTAGAAGAAGAAGAGACGACTACTCTTTCAGAAAGGAGGAGCGTTCTTGCCCTTACTTTTAGCCCCTTTAATCAGCGGTGTCCTTGGTTCCTTATTCAACAAGTAAATAATGGAACACACAAAAAAAGATGATATTGGTGTCCCCGGAAACATTACATCGTTACGAGCAACACCACCAATAAGTGGCATCGGCAACAAATCTAGTGGATACGAGTTGGAGAAGGAAATGGAAAGAATCCTCGCTTCAAAACTTGACAAGTCTAAATGGACTTTATACCAACAAGTGCTACAGCGATATGTGAACTTTAGTCAAAACCTTCCACCACCTGAAAATACCAACACCACAACCATCCCCGAAGTGTCTCTACTTCCCATCCCTGCTGTACTCAATACTGTTCCAGTATAGGCACGTAAAAAAGCTGAACTTTTACTAAAACGTATTATTTCTCGAGGTGGTATCTCTTGGGACGAAAACGGGGAAGTGAGTATTCACGATACGCCTCTACGTGGATCCAATATTGTGGATTTAGTCAACGATCTGGTCAGAGCAAGAAGACACAGCGAGCCGTCTTGGTGGTGATAGTTTCTCACAGCACTTCACGGTTTCAAGGTCACGATCTATTCCTGACTTGTCGAACCACCAAACTGGCCTCAGCAATCAGGGCAAACCCATTGCGACATTATTCAAGGTCGTTTTCTATTCCTGTCTTGTCGAGCCGCAAAACTGGCGCCATTACCACATAGGGGGTTGCGACACATGCTTTGTAAGAGGGGGTAGTGATGGGAAGTGAAAGGGGTCTCAAGGCAGAGGGCAAATTTATCACACTCTGCCCCAAACGGTCATCAGGAGAGGTCCGTGCTGTTTGTTCCGGGAAGGGAAAGCAGTCCAACAAAGTCTTGTGAGAGGTAGCAGTTAGTGTAAATTAGTTCGTTCGTGGTGATGTAAGGAGGGTGGAGAGTGAAGTGAAAAGGGCCTTACGGCCATGATACGCTGATAGCTGCTCGGTGGTCACACTCTTCACTAATCGGCTGGGCAGAAAAGATGCTCCCAGTGCTCACTAGCGATACCGTAGGAGGAGCGCCTGGCACCGTCGACTGCGCACCAATAAATAAATAAAAACTCCAACGCCCATCCCAATCATACCCAGACATAAAAAACCAACGAATAAATAACTAATGAGCACAAATAAAAAACAAATTGTTACACATAAATAACCATTGAGCACACATAAAAAAGCAATGAACTCAAATAAAAAATAAATGAAACAAGAATAAACAAGTTTGGAACACTAAAAATGAAGTCAGGAGGAGGGGAGGGGGTCAGGAGGTGGGGTTGGGAAGGGAGGAAACCAACAGCCAATAAAAGAGCGAGGGGCGTGGTCACGTGATCAAATTCAACCAATCAGAGCGCTGTTACCAAATGCCAGGGCCACTATTCATAGAGTACAACTCACATTTCATTAAAAAAAATACAACGGTTTACAATAAAACGTAAAAGTTAAAGTTATACTTTAATCGATCGTGGTGTATTCACAGAAAATAGCCGAACCTCTTTGCACTACTTGATAAGGTCTCTAAAAAATGTTCATTACTGATTTATTTCGAATTTTTAAAATTAGATTGCATCTTTTGTAACTTGAAACTAACCTAATAAGTGGTACCATTAAATCAGATTTGATTTTCATTTGGTTGAGATTTTTTATTATTGTTATGAATATTATGCCAGAGTTACTTTCCAACAACAGAGTCAATAAATGGTACAACGCACCGAAAAGACTTTCTCTCGCTTTTATCTTAAAATATACATTTTCTAAAAATGCGTAAGACTTGTGAAACTAAGTAATAGGTCTATACATTGTTGTAAAAACATTACACCAAAGATCATAAATTAAATAATACACATTATTACTTACTTACTCCATGGTATTAGGAACAAGGAACACTGTTAGAGAAAAATTGAAAAAAGAGAAATATCATTCCACCAAACAGCATAAGAATCAAATTCATTTTCAAAGACCTGAATTAAAAAATATACATATTTGCTTATAGCTCAGAAACTATTGGTTCTATAAAGATATATTTCAACTAAAAGATCTGCATCTTTAATAGAATTACAACTATAGGATTTGCATCTTTAATAGAATTACAACTTTACCATGATAAGATATTCTGTATCTCAAAGAGTTGTGGAGAAAGGATCAAAATGGTAAAATCTACCTCATATAAAGTACTATGCCGTCAAAGTCATTTTCATGAAAAAATGAGAATTACCATCATATTTATAGTAATAAATAGTGTCTAGATATAACATTTAACTAAAACCGTTAAAGCAAATTTCGAGAAAATCTATTTTTTCTCTTTTTTTCTCTTTAGTAAACTACCCTTAAATTTAGAGTTGGATATCTAATTCGAAAAATCTCGTGGGTGGACGACCTTATGAAAACGGCAGATACCAAGTTTTATCCCAATCTGTAAAATAGTTTAGGCTCTAGTCCAAGGTACAGACAGACAGACGGCATTTGTGATAACTATTTTTTTGGTTTCGTGGTGTCATGACATGTCGACATTTATCAAAATCTAGATTTAGATTTTTTTGCCAATCACAATCCTTTCTCTCCGAGGTGTCGATAGAAAGTAAAAAATGTGATATTTCCCCTTTATTTTTGATCATAAAACAAAGAGAATTTATTAATAATAAATATGTATGGCTACAACTAGGCATGTCAAACATTAAAAAATAAGTTAATACTGTCTGCTGTGTATAATGGCGTTCAATATACTTGCATTTTCATTAAATCCGAATCTTTGCTTACTAGCTCGAATATAATATTTTATAATTAAAATGTTCCGAATGTAATACTTTATCATGAAAATGTTATCAAACTCAAATCAAATATTAGGCTTTTTTTAATTGAATCAAATAAAACAGAGGGTAAATAAACCAGGCCAAAATAATAATGAGAATTAAATACTACGGGAGTCAAGCATGATTTTTTTGATCAATGTTTATGGTGGGGAAAAAATCTAAAAAAAGCTTTTTGTTAGAAAATAAATATAGTATTTTAAAATTTAACTTATATTTAATTTACTCACTGTAATTTAAGAACTCTAACATTTCATATCACTCAATGTCTAAAAAAATCACTAAATGACTAAAGCAATCTAATTTACCAAATCGTAAAAAAAAATTACGTAATATAACGGAAGGGGAGCGGGTAGTGAGAGGGGATTGAAAAGCTTACGATCCTTTATGTGGTGGAAGAGAGGGGACTAAAATCATGAAAAAAATGCTTTCGTATTTTAAGGACTGCCCATTATGTTTCACTCAGCCTAGTTCCAGTATATGGCCCATTATGTTTCACTCAGCCTAGTTACAGCATTTGGCCCGTTATGTTTCACTCAGCCTAGTTCCAGCATTTGGCCCGTTGTTTCACTCAGCCTAGTTCCAGTATATGGCCCATTATGTTTCACTCAGCCTAGTTCCAGTATATGGCCCATTATGTTTCACTCAGCCTAGTTCCAG
>CABFOV010002424.1:0-33354 GCA_902141375.1 Timema poppense
TTGTCCTCACGCTGTGTTGATGGTGGTCACATATAAAACCTTGACTGGAAATTGAATTTATATAAAATAGAAGGGCAGTTCTGATGAAATCATGAGTATACTTTATATCACGACCCATTTCCCCGTAGTTCCTGAATACCTGCCATGAGCATGGTGGCACTATCTAACAAACTTTTTAAATGGAGAGAAAAAGTTATCGTTAAATTCCAAGACATCCTTGACAGATAGTCAAGAAAAGTTGAGGTCACCATGTAAAGAAAATTAATTTCTATGTTTGTACTGGAGCAATACTTTATCTATTTTGGCAACAAAAAAAAGTTTTAGGAGTAAAACTGCAAAATCACTAGATTTTTATCGCTATCCCTTCTATCCCAACTTAAGAATAAATATTTTTTGTAAGCTCCCAAACACAAAATTTCGAGCAGTAAATTTTTTTATCTAGTCTATAAGGGCAATAATTTATTTATCTCACATAAAACATTTTATAAGCACTTAAAACAAAATACAAAATAGTATACATCTTATTGAACAATAAATCTATATTTATACAGCACTTAATAATTTCTCTTAGTTGTAATTATAGATATTAATATATTTACAAATACATGTATTCACAGATTTATCAATAAATGACATATAACTTAAAAATATTATTATTCAATAATATAATATTTAAGAATCACTCAATGAGTTATACTAAAAGTAAGTTGTAACATCTACATTTATTAATCCTTTTTATTAATAATTAACAATTTTCATACTTTAATGTATTATTGCACTAAAAAAAATCTGAAGATAGATCTTATCTGACAATGATTAATTATGATCTTAAACTACAATAATAATCTTAACCTATAGTAATTTTATTGTTTATTGTGTATTTCCAAGTTAGTTGAAATTGTAATATTGTCTTCATAGACAACTTTTATTACAAGATATTCATTGATTCTTAAATATTATAAAAATCTCTCTTTATTAATCTTCACAAATGTGTTTCCAAAACTGTTAATAATACTAAAACGTGTTTGACATTTTCAACGAGATATAATTTTTTTTCCCATCAGTCTTTACTTGCATATTGAATACAAATATAAATGAAAGGGGAAAAGTTATTTACTAGTTCAGTTACAAGATTTTTAAACATTTCTTATAATGCAATCATCTTTTTGTTACATAGAAAACTTTAACATGTGGGCTGGCATTAACACACTTAAAAATATGTTATTTTTTATAAAATAAATTGTTTTGGTTTGAATTATCACACAAATGTTATTTACCTGTATAGTTATATATTAAAAATATACATTTTACAATAAAAAATAATAATGTTAAAAAATATATTAAAGTAGCTGGCAAAGTCTTAATTGAAATTGTTTGTATTCCATATTATTAAAAAGAAATAAGGTGTCGGATTCGAATTGATTCATATTAGATTCAAATATAAAGGAATTTCAAAATGCCTTCTTAAAATAAATAGTAAACTTAAAACGATTATTAGTGGCAGATGTATTTCAAAATTTTGCTCGATTATCAAGTCGACTAGGATTGATAGCTCAAGTATGTTAACATTAGTTTAGTTACTAACTAGAACAATAATAAGTCTTCAACCCGAAGATGACCTGATGTGCTTCTCATACATCTGGAGCTCTACATGCTCTCAGCCCTTCTCCCGGATAGTGCTGCCCACACCATCTGGGAGAAAGTATATATCTTAAGGAGATCCTGAAACTGGGGTAGTTTTCCGTTGATTTCTACGAGACAGTGAGAAATAGTCTACAAATTTTGCCGGAAAGATATTTTCACCTATCTTTTAGGGCTTTTCAACATGACACAATCGACATGGTACCGACGGCTTTACTATCCTTCCTGCTACAAATTTTCACAGCTCAGTAAAGATCCGTCACTCTCAGCCGGGTTTGAACCCGAGAGCATCGAGTCCTTTGACAAGCACTTTACCCCAAGGCCGCCAAGGTCGACTATCTAAAATTCCTTTCATATTATTTCGTTTGAGTAAAATAAAAATTAAATTGAAAGTGTGTATTTAAAAATGCAATTTGTTGATTAGCTAAAATTATTCATATTCTGAAAACTGGAAAATAATACCTGGGTATGGTAATAAAACCTCGTAACTTTGGCTTAGTACGCCAATGGTCCTGGGTTCGATTACCGTGTCCAGGTTTAATTTTACAATTTTCAGAATATTATATCTTGATGGAGTATTCCTCACTAAAAGCATAAATAATAGCTTTGGCTATTGGATTCTTAAAGTTATTCAACTACAAAGTATAAAAAGTATAAACACAATGAATTATATTTGTAAAAGTTATATAGATTTAATTGTGAAAATCTGAATATAATACTTAGATGATTCCCAGAATATTATCATATTGGTTAGGTATAAAAGAACTTTTCCTAAGAACCAGCACACATAGCTATACGTAAAAACCAAAATATCATTTTTATGTCAAGACACATTTATACATTTACTTGAGTAATTTGTTTTAACTACGAGAACTCTTTATAAAACAATAAAAAGAACAAATTATGTCTTTCTATCATTTCAGATCTATAAAGTAATATGGGTCTTACTTTAAAATGTTTGTTCACGGTTAATGATGGATTCAAGTCACAAGTCAATAATTCGCCACAATATTCCATAAACTACCTTTTAAGTGAGAGGGGTTATCTATTTCGGGGCCTATCTGTGCGTCCATTCATTTTTTGTCCTAATTTTAATCTGTATCCCTNTAAGAGAGAGGGGTTATCTATTTCGGGGCTTATCTGTGCGTCCATTCATTTTTTGTCTTAATTTTAATTTGTATCCCCGTAAATAAAGTATTGTGATCGTACCCCCAAAAAAATCGAGATTCTGATCGAGGTCGACATTTCTTGACCCCCAGAATCCGAAAAAAGTTTTTTTTTCTTCAAAGTTGTATGTTTGTTACTTGGACTATAGCCGAAACCATTATACCGATCAGGATAAAACTTGGTGTCTAGGGTTTTAGTAAGGTTCTCTAATGGAATATTTGGAATTATTTATCTAAACCTAAAATTAAGAATAGTTTACTTACGGGTGAAAAAAAAAGAAACTTTTTAAAAGTCCACGTAATCGATTTTGATTAAAATTCGTAGATAGGCACTGTTTAACATTACAAAAAAAAAATGGTGAATCTCATTTTCCCATCCAAGTTACCTGAAATTACAAATTTTGATCAAATATTTGCAGTTCTTTGATATACGAAATAACTAACTTATTATCGCAAAATTAAAGTACCCTTAAAAGTAAGCAGATTTTATTTGAAAGAATATTTTATAAAATCGATTTTTTTCAAATTATAGACCAATTTATTACGGTTTATATTGTTTTTAACAGTGTATATTATTTTATTTGGGATCTTTATTGGATAGTGATTCTCTTTTTTCCATTGCGCTTATGTAGAATTTTTTATTTTTTTTTAGTGTCTCATGTTTTACTGGTTATAAGTAAATATTACTATTATTATGTAATGTAACGAGAAAGTCTGTGCACTGCACAGTACAATTATTTATTTGGCTTCCTGTGAACTAGAAATCAAATTTTAGAATTCTAAAACGTCTCTCTTGACCATTTTTAAAATACATCACTCATTATTATTCAAAATGAATCTATTATTCAAGGAATTGATAATATGTGATGCTATTGGAGATTAAATGTTTGTGTTTATTTGTATTATTTTTTATTAATTATAAATACAATTAGACAGTCCTCGTTTCTTTTAACGTTATGCTACCCAAGTTTAAAGAATTTCATTTTTCTCTTTTTGTGTTTATTTTTTATTTTTGGTAAAGGAATCAAAAACTTTCTTTATCTTATTTAGAATTTTCCTTTTCTTGTGGCGTTTACTGCTCTGGTAGTCTAACTCTTTAGAAAATATAATATTTTTATTGCTTGACTGTTTATTATTGTTGGAATCGATGTTGTGCACATGGATACCTTTATCTATTACTATAATGGACACAGGTGAAGCGTTATGACTAGCATTGGGGTGAGTGTTAACGTTTGACCAGATATTCATATTACCTTCAGAGCCCTGATTCAAAATATTATTTGAGCTAGATTTCAAACTATTCAATAAATTAGAATTTGCTACCACGTGAGGATTCTTGTAGCATGGTATTAAATAACGTATTATTTATAATCATTTTATCTACCATGCCTACACTTTTCAAGTTTTGAATATTTTGGTAGGCATAATTTGTTTGGTTCATATTGTGTTGGGCATAGATTTCGTGGTTCATAACATCGTGGTCGTTATTTATGTTCTTCATATTTTGGTGGTCATAGTTTATGTGGTTTATATTTTGGTGGGCATAGCTAATGTGGTTTATATTTTGTTTAGCATAGCTTTCGTGGTTTACACCATTGTGGTCGTAGTTTATGTGGTTCATATTTTGAATAGACATTATTAACGTGGTTCACATGGTGATGGGAATAATTTAAGTGGTTCATATTTAACAACGTGAAAATGCTGGGTTTTGTGTGATTATTTTGAAACGGTATACTAGAAAAATTTGTAAATAAAGAGGAAGCTCTCGGTTTGGAAATTGAATTATGGAAATACTTAGAATTTTCATTAGACTTGTAGTTTTCGTGAAATTCTTTTACCATGTGTGAATTAAATCCTTCATTTAACGTTTGTCCAGATTTCAAAAGGGAATTGCTGGGCTTATTACTTTCTGCATGGTTGGCTATGTAATTTCCTAAATAATTTAGAACTTTCATGGACTTTTCTGAAATATTAGGTGGTTGGTGATGTGCAGTTGAGGTGATACTATAGTTCAAATGTTTATTTAATTGCGTCTTGTTAATTTCATGAAAATATCCATAAATCTGTAGATTGAGATTATCTGACACATTAGATACCTGAAGATTATTAATTATCAAAACCATTTAATTTAATGCGTTTTCCACGTTTATTTAAAGATTGAAAATTAGCTTTAGACATATTATGTTTGTTGGCTAAATCATTTATTTGGGTATTACTTTTTTCTGAATTAGATGCTATGAACGGGAGATCAATTTTAATTTTTAAATTATGTTCTAAATCAGAGGAATTAAGAACGATCTTTGTTTGATTGACTGCATAAAATGGTAAATCAATTTTGTTATTTGTTTGTGTGGTCATATATGACCCAGAATAGGTATGTGAATCAAAATATGAATAATTTATTAGCGGTTTAGGTATGTCCGTATTATGTTTTACAAAATTAGTTGTATTTGAAATACTAGTAATAATATGTAGAACGGGCAAAGGAGATACATTATGGTCACTTATGATATTTATAGCTTCGGCAGATATAATATTTTTAGTAACTTTGCCTTCATCTACATAAACGGAACCATTATATTGGAGACTTGTTTCATTTACTAAACTTTCTTTTATATAAGTTGGCGTTGAAATATTATAGCTATTTTGGATATGATCTGGAAGGATTTGTGAGTATAATTTGTTTATTTCAAAAAATGTGTAATTATTTTCTGGGATTGGATTCTCAATAATAGGGGGTTCAGTTACAAATTTATTGACATAATTTACTAGTACTGAAGGATACTGTTTATCTTTAAAATTAATGTTATCAAATGCTATTTTTAATTTTTCTGTCGTATTTACCAAAGTGAATAATTCAATACCGCTTATGTTAGAGGAAATTTCAAAGTATTTATGATTAAAGTTTGGATCTATATCTAATGGGTTAATTTGTGTAGGAATTTGTCCAATGTCATAATTATAAATGCTATTAGTATTGTAAATAGTATCATATAGAGGGTGAACTGGAATATCTATAGCCGGAAATATACGATTAGTGGTGACATAATTAGAAATATAGGATAAAGTATCAGTCAAATTATCGACTATGTGTGGTTTGTCAACAAATATCTGGGCGCTCATATTTAATTGCTTTAATCTTTCAATACCTTTGGTATCAGAGGAAACTTCGAATTCTTTATGATGAAAGTTTTGATATATGTTTGGAAAACTGCTGTCGAATGTTGTACTTAGGGTAGGAATATGTCCAACGTCATCTTTGGGGATACTATTAGGATTGTGAATAGTATCGGTTAAAGGATGAGTTTGAATATTTATAAATGGAAATACACTATTAGTAGTGACATCGTTCATAAAGTTACTATTATTATAACCAAAGGTTGAATTATCAGTCAAATCACCAACCAAATGTGGTTTTCCACCAACTACATTAACATTAATATTTGTTTGATTTAATAGTTCAGTAGTATCTGTTTTAGTGTTAAAAGTGAATACGTCAATACCGTTAATGTTAGAGGAAACTTCAAAGTCTTTAAAATGAAAGCTAGGATCTATAACTGAAAAGTTACTATCCAATGGGCTATTTTGTGTAGGAACCCGTCCAATGTCATAATTGGAAATGTTATTAGTATTGTAAATAGTATTGGCTAAAGGATAATCTGAAATATGTATAGCTGTAAATATATTATTAGTGGTGATGTAATTCATTGGGATAGTACTACTATAGCTATAAAATAAATTATCAGTTAAATCAACCATATGTGGTTTTTCAACAACTAAATTAAAATTAATATTTGATTGATTTAACCTTTCAATATTATCTGTCGTACTGACTAAAGGGAATATTTCAATACCTTTGGTGTTAGAGGAAACTTCAAAATCTTTATGATGAAAGCTTAGAGGTGTGTTTAGAAAACTGCTGTCGAATGTGTTACTTGGGATATTAATTTGTCCAACGTCAAAGTTGGAAATACTATTAGGATACTGAATAGTAGCCATTAAATGATTATCTAAAATATTTATGGTTGGAAATATTTCATTATCAGTGACATTATGCTTCGGGTCAGTATAATTAGAACTATAAGATAATTTAAGATTAAAATCCTCTAATACATGTGGTTTTTCAATAACCGCGTTAACAAAAATATTCGGTTGATTTAGTATATCGATAACATCTGTTTTGATTTCAAAAGTGGGTAAATCAATACCTATAGTATTAGAGGTAGTTTCAAATTCTTTAAAATTTGGATCTATAATTGGAAAACTATTATCAAAAGGATTACTTTTTGTAGGAATTCGTCCAATATCATAATTGTAAATGCTATTAATATTATAAATAGTATCGTTTAAGGGATGAGTTTGAATATTTATAACTGGAAATATTCTATTAGTAGTGACATGGTTATCATTAGTGACATAATTCATATAGTTAGTATTATTATGACTATAGGTTGAATTATCATTCAAATCACTAAGCAAATGTGGGTTTCTAGGAAATACATTAACCTTAACATTGGGTTGATTTAATATTTCAATAGTATCTGTTTTAGTATCAAAAGTGAATAATTCAATACCTTTAACGTTAGAGGAAACTTCAAAGTCTTTAAGATGTAAGTTAGGATTTATAACTGAAAAACTACTATCCAATGGGGTACTTTGTGTAGGAATTAGTCCAATATTTAAAGCTGTAAATGTATGATTAGTGGTAACATAATTTATAGGGATAGTATTACTATAGCTATAAGAAAAACTATCAGTTAAATCACCCACGTGTGGTTTTTCAATAACTACATTAACACTAATATTTGGTTTCTTTAAACTTTCAATAACATCAGTAATATTGTCTAAAGTGAATATTTCAATACCTTTGGTGTTGGATGAGACTTCAAAGTCTTTATGATGAAAGTTAGGATATATAATTGAAAAACTGCTATCCAATGGGGTACTTTGTGTTGGTATTTGTCCTTTGTCATAATTGGGAATGGTATTACTATTGTGAATGGTATTGGTTAAAGGATAATTTGAAATACTTAAAGCTGGAAATATATAATTAGTGGTAACATAGTTCACAGGGATGGTATCACTATAGCTATAAGATAGATTATCAGGTAAATCCCCCACGGGTGGTTTTTCAACAACTACATTTACACTAATATTGGGTTTCTTTAATCTTTCACTAATATCTGTCGTGTTGACTAAAGTAAGTATTTCAATACCTTTTATGTTATATGAAACTTTAAAATCTGTATGATGAAAGCTAGGATCTATTACTAAAAAACTACTATTGACTGGGCTATTTTGTGTAGGAATATGTCCAACTTCATCTTTGGGGATAATATTAGGATTGTGAATAGTATCGGTTAAAGGATGATTTTGAATATTTATAAATGGAAATACACTATTAGTAGTGACATCATTTATAAAGTTAGTATTACTGTAACCAAAGGTTGAATCATCAGTCAAATCCCCAACCAAATGTGGTTTTCCACCAACTACATTTACCTTAATATTTGTTTGATTTAATAGTTCAGTAGTATCTGTTTTAGTGTTAAAAGTGAATACTTCAATACCGTTAATGTTAGAGGAAACTTCAAAGTCTTTAAAATGAAAGCTAGGATCTATAACTGAAAAGTTACTAACAAATGGGGTAATTTTTGTAGGAATTGGTCCAATCTCATGGCTAGAAACGATATTACTATTGTAAATAGTATCGTTTAAAGGACTGTTTGAAATATTTAAAGCTGTAAATGTATGATTAGTGGTGACATAATTCATAGGGATAGTATCACTATAGCTATAAGATAAATTTTCACTTAAATCACCCGCATTTGGTTTTTCAACAACTACATTAACACTAATATTTGTTTTCTTTACACTTTCATTAGTATTTTTCGTACTGACTATAGTGAACATTTCAATACCTTTGGTGTTAGATGAGACTTCAAAATCATTAATATGAAAGTTAGGATCCATATCTGAAAAACTATTATTGGATTGGTTACTTGGAGTTGGAATTATTACGATATCATAGTTGGAAACATTATTACTATTGTAAATACTATTGGTTAAATGAAGAGCTGGAAGATTTATAGATGGAAATATACGATTAGTAGTGACATAATTCAACATAGAGTTAGTATTATTATAATTATAATATAAAGTATCAGCCAAATCACTCATTACCTGTGGTTTTTCAACAATTACATCAACACTAATATCTGGTTGATCTAATGTTTTAATAGCATCTGTTCTCGTGTCAAAAGGCCATGTTTCAATACCTGTAGTGCTAGAGGAGTCTTTAAAGTCTTTATGATGAAAGTTCGGATCTATAATTGAAAAGCTACTGTTGAATGGGTTTCTTTGTGTAGGAATTTGTCCAATGCTATAATTGAAAATGTTATTACTATGGTAATTTGTATCTATTAAATGAAGATCTGAAAGATTTATGTTTGGAAATATATTATTTGTAGTCATATGATTTATAGAGTTAGTATTATTATATCTATAAGATAAATTAGGAACCAAATCACCCATTGCATGTGGTTTTTCAATAACTGCATTGCTACTAATATTAGGTTGGTTTAATAATCCAGTAGCATGTATTTTAGTGTAAAGGGGGAATAATTCATTCCCTTTGGTATTAGAGAAAACATTAAAGTCTTTATGATCCAAGTTTGGATCTTTGACTGCAAAGCTATTAGTTAATATGTTACTTGGTGAAGTAATTTGATCATGAATGTAATTTGATTTATCATATGTATTGTTTAAAATATTGGTTGAGCTATAATCTGAAACATTTATAAAAGGAAACATAACATGATTAGTGACACTATCCATACTAACAGTATTATCAAAACTATAATGTAACGTATCATTTACAGATTCAGTTTGACTACCAACCTTTTGAAGGTATTTAATATAATCATGAGGTTTTAAAGATAAATCCATATTAACTGAAGTAGATATTAAAGGATCCGCATGAATACTATCAAGTTTATCATGAGAAAAACTTAAAGTTTTGTTTGGGTTTCTGATATTGAGTACGTTCAAATCTGAAACCGGATATAGTAAGGTGGAGTTATAAAATGATAAATTAATGGGTTCAAGATATTCTGCGTTAGTGAAATATGGACTAACTGTTGTAACAAAATCTATATTATCTGGAGTTACAACGATGTTTTTCAACTCATTATAAATATTGTTTGGATGTAAGTTGTCTGGTTGATTAATTGATGATATAATAGGTGTATGGTTTCTAATAACATTTAAAAAGGTATTTGTAAAATGTTGGTCTCTTTGTAATCGTGTTCTATTCATATTAAAAGAAATGTTATTTAAATTATTATTAATATATTTATTTGGATAAATAGTAGTAACCACATAATCTGGTACTTCAGATAATATTGAATAGTTGAAAATACTATTTATGTCTACTTTTGTTGGTTTTATTATGTAAGAAATGTTTTTATTGCCTGATGGGTTGGGTTTTAAAATAGATATATTATGAATTAAATGGGGTCCAGCATTAGCTAACGAAGAGCTAGCTTTCGTTTCACCCTTTGTAGAATTACCTTTCTGAGACGTGGCATTGATAAATATTTCATCATATTTTAATTTAGATCTTGAAGGAATTAGATTTACTTTGCCTTCAGAAAGCAATGGGTCGGTAAGTTTGACATTATTTCGTATTTCTGTGGTATTAAATCCATCTTCGGTTTTAAGAGCGGATATTGGAGGTTTTATATTTACATCAGCATTTGATAGTAATGGGTCAGGATTAGTTTTAATTTGTAATTTTGTGCCATTGTTTTCCTGAAATATTGAATTAATATTTGAATGTCCATGCTTAAGATAAGTTGTTGATGTAGCTATATTAGTATTAACATGAGCTACAGATAATAAAGACTGAGTATAAGTATTTTGTATATTATGTCCATTTGCCACAATAGTCCCATTAGATATTCTATCAGAATGTTTTGTTTCATTTTCATGAGCCGAAATTAAAGGAAGTAAATTAACTTCAAGGTGATTATTCTTAAGATTTTCAGATATTTTAGTTTGTTCTTTTGTTGGTTTTATTTCGTTAATGCTAATATTTATTTGTTTATTGTAATGGTTGGGATTGTATGTTGGAAAAATTGTATTTACTTCAGCAGCAAATATCAAAGTGTCGCTGTAATTATTATTAATTTTTTGTACCTTATATTAAATCCATCTTCGGTTTTAAGAGCGGATATTGGAGGTTTTATATTTACATCAGCATTTGATAGTAATGGGTCAGGATTGGTTTTCATTTGTAATTTTGTGCCATTGTTTTCCTGAAATAATGAACTAATATTTGTATGCCCATGCTTAAGATAAGTTGTTGATGTAGATATATTAGTATTAACGTGAGCTACAGATAATAAAGACTGAGCATAAGTATTTTGTATATTATGTCCATTTGCCACAATAATCCCATTAGATATTCTATCAGAATGTTTAGTTTCATTTTCATGAGCCGACATTAAAGGAAGTAAATTAACTTCAAAGTGATTATTCTTAACATTTTCAGATATTTTAGTTTGTTCTTTTGTTGGTTTTATTTCGTTAATGCTAACATTTATTTGTTTATTGTAATGGTTGGGATTGTATGTTGGAAAAATTGTATTTACTTCAGCAGCAAATATTAAAGACTCGCTGTAATTATTATTAATTTTTTGTACCTTACTTCTGTCAATTTCATTTGAAATACTATTATTAAATACTATGTATGAACTAGGTGGAGATAAGGGAACCATATTAGAATTATTATGAATTAGTATAGAGTCCAAGAGGTTAGTATATGTTGTATTTCCATTATCTTTATTAGGTATACTATTGATATACATGTTTTTAGTGTCAGTAATAACTAACGGAGTAAGTGACTTATTATCACCTCCATTAAAATTAAGCACATGTGTGTTATTATATGTTAATTTGTTCTTTTGTCGTGTTGATTTCAAAACCGATACCACCAATAAGTATGTTGTCATTGCTAGGCCGATATGTTGGTATAATTGAATTCACATAGGAGCCAGATATCATTGGGTCATTGTAATTATTACCAAACAATAACTTGGTCTTATCTACATCGAACGAATTGTCTTTAATAGGTATAAAATCGAATTTAGGATCAGATGAAAAATTAGATAAATTGAATGTCCCATTCTTAAGATGTAAATCAGAATTAGTTTTAACTATGTTTACTACGGAATCAATTGTAATTATTACCAAACAATAATTTGGTCTTATCTACATCGAACGAATTGTCTTTAATAGGTATAAAATCGAATTTAGGATCAGATGAAAAATTAGATAAACTGAATGTCCCATTCTTAAGATGTGAATCAGAATTAGTTTTAACTATGTTTACTACGGAATCATATACAAACGAGCTTGTGTTGTTATTCATCTTATTTTGAATTTTTGTGGTATTAATAATTTTGGAAATTACATTTTTATCTATTGTTTTAGGTTCAAAAGGATATAATGAAAAACTAGTATTGATCTTTACATCATATATTGGTGATTTAGTCTGAGAATTATTAACTTGTACCATTTTTGAATCAACTTCATTAAAAATGATATTGGTTTGTATCTCATCAGTGTTAATATCTGATTTGGCAGGGGGTAAATTCATTTTTCCATAGTTATTAAAAATTGGCACACTTGATTCGGTATTTAATTGAATTTGTACTGTATTGGTTTCAGAATGTATTCCATTAATATGTATTTTATCATGGTCAGGCTTGAATGTTGGAGACGTTATATTTAATTCTGCACCTGATGTTAAAGGTTCATTCTGTATATTTGTATTTTCGACCTTGGTTTTATTAATTTCATAATAAATGTTATTATTGTATATTATGTCAAGAACTAGTGCAGATAACGTAGGAATTAAATTTACTTCATCATCAAATAATATAGAGTTTGTGTAGCTATTATTTATTTTTACATAGCTAACATTGCCATTTTGAGGTATGACATTTTTTATATGTTTGTGTTCTAAAGTAGTTATTGATGGAACTATATTGACCTCGGTATTGGAGACCAATGGTTTAGTATAACTAATAATAGTTGGTAGCTCTATTTTGTTGACTTCATTAGCTATATCTTAATGTTGGAGACGTTATATTTAATTCTGCACCTGATGTTAAGGGGTCAGTATGTATATTTGTATTTTCGACCTTGGTTTTATTAATTTCATAAGAAATGTTATTACTGTATATTATGTCAAGAACTAGTGCAGATAACGTAGGAATTAAATTTACTTCATCATCAAATAATATAGAGTTTGTGTGGTTATTATTTATTTTTACATAGCTAACATTGCTATTTTGAGGTATGATATTTTTTATATGTTTGTGTTCTAAAGTAGTTATTGATGAAACTAAATTGACCTCGGTATTAGAGACCAATGGTTTAGTATAACTAATAATAGTTGGTAACTCTATTTTGTTGACTTCGTTAGTTATATCTTTATTATATAGACTATCAATTACAAGAGTATACATGTTTGGTATTGAATCTATTTTGGTAACATTTATTAATACGTTATTGAAACTATTGTTCATCTGTGTCTTTTTGTCTTTGACTTTAGGAATAAGGGAAATATTTATTTCTTCGTCATAAATTGAGTCATTGTAATTGTTATTAGTTGGTAACGTGGTATTATTAACTTCAAAAGCAATGACATTATCATTAATAATCTCAAGTCCAGGAGCAGATAATAGAGGAGCTAGATTTAGTTTATCCTCGACGTCAGTCTTACTACTATTCATTTGTTGATTTGTAAAGTCTGACGTTTTGGGATAGGAAATAATTGTTTATATTTTCAGGCTCTAAATCAAATATTGATGAATTTATAGTTACTTTATCAAGAAGTAGTAATGGGTTATTAGAATCAGTATTAATGTATACATTTTGGTCGTGGACTTGGTTTGGTATACCAGTATAAAATATATTTTCAATTTTAAGTGTAGGAATTGTTGGTACTAAATTAATGTTTAAATCATTAATATATGAATTATTTAAGTTCTTACCAATCTGTTCTTTTATGTCAGTATCTTCGTGAATAATAACAGTAGAATGTTTATCTTCTGGTTCAGATACTGAAGATACTGTATTGATTTCGGAATCTGGTAAAAATGAATTATGGTGATTCTTTGTTGTTTGTACTATTGTTGAATTATATTCTTGATATTTGGCATTACTAAATGTTATTTCAGGCTCTATACCAGATAATGAAGGTACCATATTAATTCCCAAATCGGGTAGCACTGTTTCATTGTAGCTATTTTTAATTAGAATATTGGTCACATTGATACTGTTATTGATTTCACTACCGACTGGAGTAATAAATAAATGATCATCACCTTTACTAAAAATACTGTAATTTGAATTATTATTATTAATGTGTACCTTTGTTGTGTTAGTTTCATAACCGATACCATTATTATATATAAAGTCAAAGGCAGGCCTGTGTGTCTGAGAAAGTTTATTTTCCTCCATACCAAATATAATAGGATCGCTATTATTATTATTATTATTTGTTTCCATAATAGTTGAGTTAATTTTATAATGTGGTGTAAGATTATTATTTAATTGAAATATTGTTTTTTGATTTAATTTGATCAGGATCTGAGTAATTAATATATTTATCAATAAAGATGTTGTTAGATTCATTATTATGTTTCGTTAAATTATTTACGGTTTTGTTAAAAATCTCATCTGGATCATAAGTATATATTATGGTGTTATTTAAATTAAAATCTAAATTTGAAGTGCTATTTAAAATTGGAACATCTGTATTCACAAGTGTAATTTTAACATCATCTAATCTATCATTTGAAGTGTTCGATGTAATTTGATTTTTTGTTTGAAATGTAATGTTTGGATTCAGGTTAAGCTCTGGCGTAACTATTTCTTTATTTTCAGATTTCATCAGTATCAGATATGAATTGAAATAGTGTTGAGCTATTTGTTGTATTATTATCTAAATAGTTAGTTTCCACGAAGTCATCGATTTTGATTAGATTAGAGGATGATGTGTTTTCTCTGTTAGTTTTTTGAAGGTAAGGTTTGTTTGATTCATCCTTATTGACATCCATGTTTACATATTTTTCCAATTGATTAGAAGTGGGGAGTCTAGAAGTCTCAATTTCATAGATACATTTTGTTTCACCATGTTTTGAATCTGGACTTTGCATAATATGTTTATCTCCAAAGGATAAATCTTCATCAATCTTGGTGGCTCCTATTTTTTGTTCAGATGTAATGTTTTTCCAATAATTTATCGTTGAATTAAGAATTTGTGTTATCTCGTTTGTGGGTGACACAGACTCAAATGGATTATAACTATGTGGTAAATGTATAAATTGTTTGCTATTATTGAATAGGTTTCCTTTAAATTTGTCCTCATTATAAAATGTACTAGACATTTCGGTACCTTTTCTTAATTTATTTTGTTCTGCGTGGGAATCAATTATTTTCACTTGACGTTCTGACGTAGTGTTTTTATCAGCCGACTCTAACATATTTAACATACTATTTATTTCAGTTGTTTGCAAGACTACATATTGGTTGTTTAAACTTTCAGCATTGGTTTCATAATGATGTGAAGAAGCATAATGATATTCCTGATAGTTCTTCATATTATTCATGAAACTGAACATATTATTTGAAGATCCGTACAATTTGTTTGTTGATTCACTTTCACTTCGACTATCATATTTTGTAATAATATTCAAATGTTGCTCCGAGGAATTTACAACATTTCTAGTTTCAAATATATTAGCATTGTACTTTTCTGTTGGATAAAATAGGTTATTGAACTTAGAATAAATTAGACCAGTCTCGTTTCTTTGAATTTGTTTTATTTGATACATTTCACTAAACATATTTGTGATTTTATGATATTCATTTGTTAATGCCTCTGAATTAGATTTATTTGTAGAAGAGAAAGTTTTAACTGGTTTCAATGAATGATTTAATAATACATTCTTGTTTACATGTTCACTTGATATTTGACTGTAAACACTACCCAACAAGTTAGAACTAAGGGTAAATATTTCAGGCTCATCTTTATAAATTATTGACTTCGCCAATGCCTTATTTCCTGTTACATTTGATGAGTTTGCTTGTTTAAAAGATAAACTTTCACTCCTTAGATTTTCTTTGATGCCATTCAAAAAGGATGGAACTGTATTTTGATATTTACTGGATGTTCTAGTTTTAGTGGACAAGAATGATTTCAGTCCATCATATTTAGTTTGAAAAATTGATACTTCTGTGGAAAAAATTTGTTGTCCAAGATTGTTTTGACTAAATAAATGTATGTTTATTTGTTCCCCTGGAGAGTTAATATTATCTGGGATTTTCATAGATGGATGTTCTATTTGGTATTTAAACTTGAATGGTTGAGACGTCAGAATTAGCTGTGAGGTACTTGGACTATCAAAAAATTTTCTAGAAGGAAGTGTTGTGGAGGAAAATATAAAACTTTCTTCGTGTGAATCCTCTTCATTGTAACTATTCTCAAAAAACTTATTGCTTTTATACTTTAAATTTTTAGTTGTCGTATTATCTTTGGAACTCAAATAACTGTTATATTCTTTTGTTAAATCTATCAAGACATTGGATGAAAGAGTAGTCGACATTTCCCTACGGATGGAGGACATCAACATACTTTCTGTGATTTCAGAATGTAATGTCCTTGCAGTTTTGCTTTTTGCAAACCTATTATTAATGTTGGTTATATTAGCATATGTTTCATCTGTCCAAATATTGGTAAATAAAGTGTTTGGTGTTGATTCAAATGGTGATAAAAGGGAAGAATTATACTCTACAGAGTAAAAAGGTTTAGTGATGTCGATTTTTTCATCACACAAGCTTTGATTCTTACAAGCATTATCTTTGGAAGGAATATGTGTTACATTAGTTAATTTAATGCTGTTATTATTTGAACTAGGATTGATATAGAGGTCATCCTGAATAGTTATATTGATGATTTTACTGACTATACCTGAATATGTATTTTGAATATTTCTAAATAATCTATCCCAATAATTGGTATTATTATTTGAGTTTGTTTTCTTATTTAATATTTTTCTTGAATTTGATGATAATTTTGAGTTTCGAATCGTGTTTGTATTACTTTTTATAATAATTGATGCTACATTCCCTGTAGAGTTTGAAAATTTTAAAATCTTTTGAGAACTATCTTTCGATATTTTGTTAATTTGTTTTGATAAATTACTATTAACTTTTCTACTCTTCGTGCCCAAGAATAAACTAGAATTAGGAGCTTCGTGGTTTTTAAATATACTCACCTTATTCTCGTCTTTAACTGCATAGAAAAATGAATTAAACATTTTAGGACCTTTTTTAGCAGGGTCGTGTTCTTCAGACACATTCGTCCGTCCAGTATATTTATGAATCTGGACTGATTTTGGTCTTTCAAGATCAACATTGCTGAGTAGCGATGAACTATTTTTATTTGTATTAGTGTTTAAAAATAATAAATTCGGAAAGGTTTGTATTTGCGATTCATGAAAATGATTGTATTCTTGAATTACCTCAATAATCTCTGGATTAGGTAATTTGTCAAAACTATATCGATTACCAACACGAAACAGATTATAAGGTGGATCAATTGTAGTATTATTTGCATTTATCATTGTTTCAAATATTTTTGGAGAAAGCAAGGTTGTATTTCTTTCTCTAAAATATACATTGTTTACTTTATTTTTAAATTTATTTGGATTTACGGTATAATTAACTTTACTCATAACTCTTCCTCTAACTATTTCACTTCTTATTGCACTTGAATTGTAATTATTGGTCAGATTATTAGAAAGCAGCAAAGTTTTGATTTTTGAAAGTGTTAAAGTTCCGATTAATGGGATTATTTGAAACTCATCGTAGGTGCTATGTTTACCTGACACATTGCTGGACTCAAGGAATTGCTGTTTATTGTATGCAATCGGCACAGGTAGATATATTAAGTAAAGTAATTTTTTTTTTAACTCATTATCCTGAGAAACTAAATTGGACCCTGTTAAATAATTATCTTCTACTTCAGAGCTATCATTTTTAAAATTATAGTAGCTATAATTGTCGTTATCATTATTGTAATACGTGCTTTTTTGTTCTCTTGGACTTTGAATGTTCCTAATATTATCATTACTACTATTATTTTTGTCATTGTCGTAATTTATATTTACTGTAGTATCAATTAAACCATCGTTTGAAAGGGTTCCCTTTGATTCATTGTCACCCTTGAAGTCAAAATCGTTATCAACAATATGATCAGAAATATTTAAGTTTGCGTTGATATCTCTCTCAGTGTAAGCCGCTAAGGTTTGGTGACCAGAGATAAAGTTCACAGTAGGAAGTTGCTTTGTGGGGCTTACATTTTCCTTAAAAGATTTAATATCACTGTTTTTTATATTTTTGTAAGCATGTGTTATTTGTTCTATATGTAGGATATCGACTATTGCTTTATCGTGCATAGGATTAATTTTAATTGGTGAAAAGCGACGAGCAACCTTTAGTTTATTTTTATTTGCGTTGTTCAAAACAGAAGACAAATTGCTATTGCTATAATTATATTTACTATGCAAAAATCTGTCCCCTTGAAATGTAGAATTATTGCTTGTTTCAGAACTATTAGCTTTTTCATTTTCTAGATCACTTTTATTTATCCCTCCATATTTTCCTCTCTTGTTGCTACTAAAAAATTGTCGATTTTTTCTCCATATATCTCTAGGTGTGGCATAAACATGTTCTAAGATATTTGAAGAAGTTATACATTCATTCTGAATAACCTTATTGCTTTCACTATTTGAGAAGGGAGATGAACAATTGTTTGGCAATGTCCCTTTTTCTTCAATTGTTGTTTGATCATTAATTTTAGATGACATTTTTTCACTATCATAGTCTTTAGAAAAGTCTTGTGAATCTGTCCAATTTAATTTATTTTTCAAATGTTGGAACAGACTGTTTGCAATGTTCCTCTTTTGCCTATGATGGTTTCTAGTATTGAATAAGTCATCTGACTGGATAAGTTTAATTTTATATCTATTTTTATGTGACATTGGAATATTAGCTTCTTGAAGTTTGCTTCTGGGTTTTATAATTTTAGAGTTATATGACATGGTAATAGGTATAAAACCACTAGGAGTGCTTATTTTAGAGTTGGAAACCATCAGATAGGTGTCTAGTAGCTTTTTTGGCATGGAGTGAATATTTTTCTCATTGAAACCTCGCAATTTTTCAAAGTTTTGTTGTGAAGCTAAAGGAGGTTTCTCTAGAATTTCGCTTGAATGCTGTTTTTTGTTTTTAGTCTTAAAATAGTCTTGATCGTTAACTTCTAACTCATCCGAAAGTTGTATTTGGTACTCCTGTTTCAAGCTACCGTCAACCACTAACGGAAGTTGGAGTTGAAGAACATTAGTAATATGATCTTCGTTCTTCTCGCGGTGTAGTGATTTATGGGGAGTGTTCATTTCCTTTTCAATAATTGTTAAATGCATTTTTTTATGAATTCTATTTTTTTTATGATTTCCATATGTCTTTATATTACTATACGCCTTTGAATCAGCTAAGCTAGATGATGGTGCACTACCCATTATAGGAGGTTTGATCATTGTAATTTCATCATCTTCGTATTTGTCATGGAATGATTGATTTCTTGATGAAATTTCAAATGGCCCTCTTTTGTTCGATTTCGAATCAATAATTTCAGGAAATTGTATTAAAAAAGTTATTTTTCTTTGTAGTGTAGAGCTGGAACTAAGAACGTTACTTTCTCGAAGATTCCCTTTTGGTGTAACTGAAGTCATATTTGTCTTGTCGTATACCAATAGATTCCTGTTTTTAATATCTTGAGGATATTTCTTTGGTATCGCGCTTACTTTTATAATTTCAGATTGAGGTATATTTTCTTTGCTATCCATCAAAAAAATGTTTAGATTGTTAATATAAATTCCAGGCAATTTAATTAATCTTTCTATAGTGGGGTTTCTCGAGATATTTAGAACATTAGAATTATTTATGGATGTTTTTATAGGTGAAAAATTCATTTTTGTCGCTGATGTAAAACTAGTTGTTTCGTGCCCAGAATTTGAGACTTTATTTAAATTCAATATTTGTTTTAAATCGATATTTGTTTGATTACCCAAACTATCTGATGTGATATTATATTTTCCTTTGATATTATCTTTTTCATATTCTTTCTTTTTAGTTGTAATAATTAATGTATTAATGTTGTTTCCATCAGAATCGAGTTCAATAGGTTTAGAGTCTTTTAAATCTGTCGGGGTTGTGGTAGCATGCACCTTCTTATTAATAATATTTGAAATATTTTTGAATTTACTTAATATACCAGAAATGGAAATTTTGTTCAAAATGTCTCCAAAAGCTGCCGTTACTACATTACTTTCATTGCCATTATGTGAAACTACCATAACATTATTTGGTACCAAAGTTGTAAATGCGCTATTTTTTAAAGTAAGTGGTACTAAGTTTAAAGTGTCTTGTTTACTGAACTTATTTGTAGTGACTTTAGAATTGTTCAAAATAGTAAGATAGTTATTAAGGATTTTTACCTTTGGTGATTGTATAGGAGATGATACATTTTCCAAATCTTTATCTAACCCTAGAAATGGTTTTGACTCGTCATTTAAAGAGAATGTTATGTTACGTATTGTTTTGTTCAAATTTTCTGATTTCTCTCTGTCAATATCCATCTTTTCATTAACTTGGTTAAAATCTTTTTCTATCATTTGTGGCGCATAAAAGTTTTCTAGTTGCACTGATAAATAATTGTTTTTATCAACACTGTTAGGTGAGTTTTCAGTTTCATTAACTGTTTTTATTTCCATTTGTTTGTCTAAATTCCAAAGGTTTGAAAATAGATTGGTTCTTTCTTTATCTGATATTTTGTCTGTAAAATCTGATAATCCTTTCACCGGTGTTTTAATTTTATTAGGCACTTTCATGTCAAACCCGTGTTTGCCTAAGTCAATTGAAACAATCCTTTTATTATTTTCGTTATGTATAATATCTTGTTTAATTAAATTTGATATATTATATTGCGATTTATTTAATGATGTATTGTTATTACCCACAAGGTTTAGTAATCTAACGTTTGAAGATAAAACCATATTGTTGGGAATATTTTTTTTGTCTTTATCATTGCGGCCAGTAAGGTTGGAATTATTTCTAAAGCTGGCTTCACTTTTATATTGATCTGAAGGATTTAAAAATATGCTATCAAGATTTTGATTTTTAATATTAAAATAATTATTTAACGTACTCATAGGCACTGTGTTTATATCATGCTTACTCAAAGACCAAGGCGTTGTAGCTTGTTCTAACCCATTAGTTGAATATTCGGAAATTGAATAGGTGGTTAACGTAGTTCCACCGTATTTATGAAAACCTAATGCCTTATTTATATCGACGAAACTGTCATCAGTTGATGTTTGTGTAGTATTATAATGTCTTGAATTGGGGTAGTATCTTGTTAACAAATAGTTTGAGTTATTCATATTTTGTATAATACTGTCATTGTTAAATATAAGCCCAGTATTGTTAAATGTTTTTAGAATACTTCTTATATTTGTAGGACTCGAAACTGATAATTCTTTATTTGGAATCATGTCATATTCTTCTAAATCTTGGAAGATATCACTAGAATCCTTATAACTTGAAATATGTTTCTTCTTATCAATACGAATAGAACTCTTATTGATATCATTTGAAATTGGTTTTCTTTCAATTATAGTTAGGTTGTTCTTCTGTGGTACCTTGACGATATTCTCTAAAATTTTGGGAGTGGAAATTTCTTTATTCTTATTCATAGCAGTGTTGTTTCTCTGAGGTACCTTAAATGTATACCTTAGTGATGACGTTTTTTCTTTATCGGTCTCAATAATATAGCTTTTATTATTAGTTGTTTTAAAGATAGGTTTTTCGTTTGGATTAGCAGTACTTAAAATTGACTTTTTCTTATCTAAGTCAATGCTATTTCTTGAAGACGAATTGATATCATCACATAAATCTAAAATAGGTTTTTCTTCAACCAAACTAGTATTATTGCAATGAATATTTATTTTATTTAAATTATTGGAATTTGTTTTAGATGAGGCTAATCTATCGATAGGATTATTATCAGCTAAGTTCTTTAGCTTTCCTTTTAAATCTATTTTATTTCCAAAGTTTTCAAAAGATCCGCTGGCATATATTCTTCTGTTTACAGGTGTCATTTTATCACTAACCCCTTCATAGTGCAGTGGGAAAACTATTTTATCATAATCATCGGCAGTGTTACGATAGCTAAGTAAGTTGTTAGATCTATCTAAATAGTTTTCCAAATTTGTTGGCTTGTTCAAATAGTCACTCTTCACAGCCGCACCATTTATAACATACCTGTAATCCGTTTGTTCATCAATGAAGTCGCCACTGAATCCAGTAGCGGAATCGTCCTGATGATTGACAGTGTCATCGTCTTTATGGTGAAGGCTTATACCTGAGTAATTTTCATTTATTCGATTGTCGATGTCATCCAAACTGAGAAAAAGTGCTTTTCTAGGAATTTTATTGTGACCGCTTACATCTTGGAAGAGATACATATCTTTATCTAAAAAGAAAAATACATAAGTGGCTTAAAATATTTTTTCGATACATTTACTACTACTTTTGAAATATTTTCAGTAATTTTTATATATATATAATTTTATTGGGGACCTTTATCAGTAGTTACATTGTTTCACTAAGGCTTCATTGTGAAGTGCTATCTATTGAAACTATTGAAAATCTATTTAAATAATAATATTTAAAATTACTTGTATGTAACAATGCAGATGTTGGGAAAGGTCCACTACAATGTTTGTTGTATAAATATTAACTGATATTTTTATAAAATGAAGTAATTTTATAAAAAAAAACAATACAGTAAATGCTCAAAATAATTCAGAAGTGACTGCCGACCTTTACTTAAAGGACCTTACAAAACACACTGCCTGCCCTCCTAAATAATAATTGCAAAGCATATCTTGAATTAATTTTTTTCCACCAACCCTACAAATTAAATTATTCGTTTTCACTAGAATGTTTAACAGTACGGTTGTTAACAAATTAACCTAAAGGGTTTGGATGAGAAGCCTATATTAGAGGAAAATTACCTTATTAGCGTGTGTTGTTTATTATTCTTATTTATTTGAGGTATTTAACGTGCATTTTCTGAACCAACTGATTATATCAGCACACTGGAATGTCTCTCAGCGAGAGCTAAAGGGCTTACGCATTTGGCCAGGAAGGGTTTTCTCACATACCTTCCAGGGGCATATTACATGCAACAATCAACATAGGACCAACGACTTTAGCCTATTCCCCCTCTGAAGAAAATTGTGTTACGGATTGTTATCGTTCAAGAAAAACTCGTAGATGCCGGTTGGGTTTGAGCCCACAAACATCAGTTCCAGGCTAGATAACTTTATCCCATAGGTGGCCGCCGCGTACCATCGCCTCAGTAAGTCCTTTACATAGTTTTTATCAGCCATTAACGTCTGTGGCCAAAACGATGATACCGCTCTGAAAGTCATCTATCAGATAGCTCAATATTTACTTTTGCCAAGGTGTTTCAACATGACTGACACCCACATTGGTCGCATGGTCTAAGGCATTGATCTCACAATAGACTACACTGTCAATGGCTGAAAGATTGGAACTCAATCCCAGTCGTGTGTACTAAGGGTAATTTTCCTTAAAGAGCTTTATACTCTTTCACCACGCAAATGCGGGTACACCTTCCTCTAAATTAAAACTTATTCATACATACCCATTAGCGCAATTAGTACATAAGCGTATAATTCTAACTGTTTGTAAGACTGCCACTAAAAACACATGTTTGGCTCTAAATTATTATTTTCTTCGGCGACGGAATAAAATTTTGTGTGCATTGCTACATATTTCTTGATACGATTTGTAATGCTAATCTCTGACTTTTACTATAAAAAATTGAAGGCAGTTCAGCATTTTTATCTTCTAGAATAAAGTTAAACATTTCATTGACGTAGCCGTTGCTTCCCCTCTCCCCTCTTGCTTAGATTAACCATTATTAACATAATTTATTAATGTTTCAATGATTTTTAAAAATACTGTCTCATTTGTAAAAAGTGAGAATATCGCTGGTATAAATATTATTTAGTCATGAGTGTGTATTTTGAAATATTTGGCTTTGATTTCAACATATAACTTTAATGAAACCTATGAGGAATTTAGCAAAATTTTATTAGAGGTACTACTAGCGCTCACATCTCATAAAAGGAGCAATAAACTCGGGTCTCCCTTCACCACATGCTACGATCTTTAATATAATTATAATGTCTTCTTACAAAAAAAATATTATTTTAACTAATTGAGACGAACACGAATTACCATCTCAGATAAGATATTGGA
Organism: Timema poppense; assembly: GCA_902141375.1. Taxonomy (NCBI): domain Eukaryota; kingdom Metazoa; phylum Arthropoda; class Insecta; order Phasmatodea; family Timematidae; genus Timema; species Timema poppense. The sequence continues at coordinate 24,294 of CABFOV010002424.1, forward strand.
CACGACTAACCAGGGCTTCCCCTAGCAGACATGAGGACCTGTGCAAACTTTGTGAATGCCCCTAATTACACTGGTCAACGAATTGAAACTTTTCTGTATCTGGTTTGTAAATGGGTGGATATGACTAATTTTTTGTTGCTGAATTCAGTGTAAAATAAGATTATCTCCATTACTTCACATTAACAAGATACACAGCACTAACACAAAGCCAATAATACGACATTATCAACTATTTATAATTTTAAATCCAAACAAAACAAAGCCCTCAGAACTCACCTATGTTTTCTAGATAGGGTAAGAAACTAATTTAAACCAACCACAAAATGCACTAAAATAATACACATTAAGTCATGATATTGGTATTTTCAAAGTTTGTTGTCAATTTTCTTTGACAAACTAATTTAAACAAACAAAAACCACTAAAATAATCCACAATAAGCCATGATATTAATATGTACAGTGTTTAATGTCAATTTTCTTTGACAAACTAATTTAAACCAACAAAAGCACTTAAATAATTCACATTACGACATGATATTAATATTTACAAAGTTTAATGTAATTTTTCATTGACAAAATGGGATGACGATGCTTTTCTTTTGTAAGGTGTTTCAACAGTCTCCCTAAAAGGAAACCAACAATAATCACCTATCATAGAAGGGTTCCAGTTTCCTTGGTAACGATTCTCCATGGTCAGGATATCTTGGTAAAACTGTTCACTCTGTTCATCACTAACAGCACCACCATTTTCTGGGGAAAAGTCAAGATGCTAGTGTAAAAAGTTAATTTTCAGTGACATTCTATACCCCATTTTCTTGAAGTTGTCCAATATACCACTCAATATGGAAACATATTTATCGTCTCTTCTGTTGCCCAAAAAGCCGTAAACAATGGGTTTGCAAAGAGGATCAAGCAGATAACTCGATATTTCTAAGCTTGGAGTAAAAGGTGGGATCTTTCAACAATGCCCTAGTTTGTGGCCCAATAAATACACCTTCTTTTAGCTTTGCTTCACTCAGCTTGGGAAAAAAATGCAAATGATTAAAGGCCTGACCTTATTTATCAAGGGCTTTTCCAAAGTTCTTCATCAAACCTAACTTTATATGAAGCTGAAGAAAAATGACTTTATTTGGCTTAACCAATGGAGTCAATTTCACATTTTCCTTTCCAGCAATGTATAATTTCCTTATAGGCCATTCCTTGACTTTTTAGTGGTTTTTGGTGTCTCAGCTGTCCCACAAGCACAAAAAACAACAATATTTTGTGAATCCACCCTGAAACCCGTAATCAGTGTGACATATTTTAAATCTGCCGCTCATAATCTGTATACTTAATTCTTTATTCTTAATTATAAATTTTACTTAATCAGCAAAGCCATAATTTCATAAGTTTCTCTCGTGTCCACCGCCTGCACCAAAGGCACTAATGGAAGTTTGCTGCCATTATACAATAGCACTGCTTTTAAGCTTGCTATAGATGAATCAATAAATTTTCTCCACTCATGTGAATTATGTTGAACACCCAACTCCGTCATTAAACCTTTCACTTCTGTGCACACACCCATTGAATTCTTCATTTAAGAATAGCCAGACAAATATCTATTACTTGTTTTATAACTTGAAATATTTTTACCTTGATCTATAAGATTCCATTGTTGCAGTCTAGAACCCAACAGTTCAGCTTGCTGTTTAGAAAGTTTAAAATCGCGGATCAAATCGTTCAGTTACTTCTGTTTTATGAGGTTAAGTGATCTCACATGAGTTTCAGGGGTATACTGTTTTACTTACATCTGATGGTTTTGATGCTGTAGTTTGCAAGTTAAACGCATGAACAGGTAAGCCTTCCCCATAGTTGCAGTCTAGAACCCAACAGTTCAGCTTGCTGTTTAGAAAGTTTAAAATCACGGATCAAATCGTTCAGTTACTTCTGTTTTATGAGGTTAAGTGATCTCACATGAGTTTCAGGGGTATACTGTTTTACTTACCTCTGATGGTTTTGATGCTGTAGTTTGCAAGTTAAACGCATGAACAGGTAAGCCTTCCCCATGAGGCACAGGCATATCCAAATGAAGAAACATTAGGATATTTAATTGTATGTTTAGTTTTACTGAAATGCCCTGGCTCCTTCAATATTTGTCAGGCAAAAATAACAGTCCATATGATCTTTTGGCTCGCACCAAACCATTGGAACAGCAAACGGCATGGCTCGGCGGTTTCCTTTCATTCTTTCTATAAGAGTAGTTGTGCAGGTTATGCAAACAATATGAGACGCAAAGGGTTCATCCTGATCTCCAAGAGCACAATAAAAGTACAGTTTATAAGCCTTCTTAACTAAGTCAGTAATTTGCTTTCTTTGTGTTCTTGGAATGAGCTTACCACATACATAGCAAAGGTTATCGAGGTGGTTTACACAACCACGAGCTTTATCAGTTGCCATTACGTTAAGAACACTGTACTAACTATAACCTAAAAATATCAGAAAGTCTCGCTAGTTCACACAGGGAAAGCAGAAACTCACAATAACACAATCTAAGGTATCAATAAAGAGAAATATACAAAGTGACTAACACCATCCAACTTTCAACACGCACTAAACAGCTGAGCTAACGTGGAAGCTGAGTCACCTCTAACGGCCAATGGCAGTACTATTCCTCCTCAACTAAATTTCCCTGCCATCTAGTGACTACTTTTAGAACTTCTCCCATCATATATTGCATCCAAATACAGAGTGCAACCAGCATAGTCAGTGATAATTCATAAAAAAAAAAAATAGAACGCAAACAACACAAATTAATTGATGTATCACACACCAGATGCAAAATGGCTGTTAACCAGTGTTATCTACCCCCCCTCCCACAAAACTTAGCACCGTGTCTTACTACCCATTCGGTTTAAACGCTTAAGTTACTAATACGCTAACTGGTTAGGAATTGGGAAGGTTGATTATAGAGGAAGTGAACCCGTATTTTCATAAAGGGAGAGTGAAAAACCATTTAGGAAAACCACCCCAGTCTAAGATTCTAATTTTAATCATTTCTTCTCCATTAGTGTAATTAAAAGTGGACATAACGGTTGGGTGGTATGGTGCGGTGCATAAAAAACATTAAAAATAATGATTAGCTCAATTAATTCAACATATTCAAGTAATATTCAATCCTCATTAATAGGTTTAATTTTTATATTGATATGGCCCAACAGTTCGTAGAACAAACTAACAGCTTACTTTTATCCGGTAAGTCCTCTTTACGCTTCAGGAACTGTGACGTCAACGGTAATGACAATAACAGAATCGCGATAATCCACGAAAACATAATTGAACTTTATCACTCATGTCATTTATACTTTTCGTAAATCATCTTATCTTATGTTCTCTGTCGTCGGTTAGGAATTACAGGTTGTCCGAATAAAACAAATGATCTAGCACGTATACATAATTATTTTATTGTCGTGTGTCCAGTTACTTGACCGTATTATTCATAAATAAGACACCCAATACTCTAAATAAAACAAATAGTTTAATTAAGTCTCATTATTTATTATGTACCAGTGGTGAAAATACACTTTTATGGTTGGGTTCTGGAAATAAATACGGCTTAGAAACTTGTCAACGTTCGAAAATATATTTTATATTCCAATATACAAACAATTTGCTACACGTTACTCTAGTAAAAAAAGTTTACGTTTATAATATTTGAGTTATATTTATTTCCTTTCACCTATTGAGTAAGATTTGTACATCCCCAGTGCAGACACAATATTATTGTGAGATAGATTAGCTATAATATAGCAATTAATATATTAACCTTTGGCGTCAATGTGCTATCAAAATGAGCTACACTATGTAGCTAATTAGTTAATAGCTACTAGATAAAATAAATTCTAAAGATATTGTTTCACGCCCACGGTTGGAATAAATGACTGTTGTAGCTATGCAAGATATATGATATTTACGTGTACAGGTTCCTAATTAAAATTTTTATGAGTAGGTATATATTGAATTTGGAAAATGTTCCTGTTTTTGGATTAGTGATTTAAAGGTTAGTTAAAATTTTATTTAGATTACTTTATTCGCTAAATAAGTTTAAGTGGTGTTATTTTTGTTCATTTGGTTTTGAAAGTGTAACTGTGTATATTAATGTGGCTCTAGGGGTATTATTTGTGTTCATCTATGTGTATTTATTTATGTACATCTGTACTTAAATCTGTAAACGGTGTTGGTTTTTTTATATGCACCTGTTTATATGTTTTTGTGTACAACCTTGTGTATGTATCCATGTTGAGTGGTGTGTATCTATGTTTATTTTTTTGTATATCTATTTGTGTTAATCTGTATGTAGTCTATTTATTTATATTTATCTGTGTTTATTTATTTGTGTACATGTGTATTTTGTGCACATAAGTGTTGAATTGTGTTTATGCTAGACATGATATATATATATATATCTTAATCTATGTGTTTTTTAGTTGTGCCCGTCTTGATGTATTTATTTTTATTTACCTCTGTGAGTATTTATATGTGAGGCTTATATGAATTTTTGTCTGTTGATTTGTGTTAATCTGTGTATATCTATTTGGTACGTTTATGTTAGCATTTATGTAAGTATAACTATTATATTTATATGAGCATGTGTAGGTTTTTTACATTATACATACCCTGGAGCGGATATTGTCAGCAACCACAAATTGGTGTTCATGTAATCCAAAATTAAGTTTAAAAATTTAGCCAAGGGATATAGACAACGAAAGTATGATTTGGAAAAACTGAATGTAAATTAATGGACGATGGAATATGGCAAGAGGAGTAGTTAAATATATAAAAACAAAATAATGGAAATTAAAAAAAGATATGGACTAGTATTAAGGAAACAATTAAAGATAAGAGTTGTGACCTGGCGGTCTAGGGGTTAAGGTGTCAGACTTCTATGCTGGAGGCCGGGGTCCAATCCTCGGTCCCGGCAAAGATTTATCTGGTTACCAAACCCTTCCTTCACCTCTGACAAGACATCTTGTGAATGTGAGGAATGCCAGGCCTCCACCGTGGTTCGGATTCCACGTTCCACGTTCCACGTTCATCTCACAATCACCCTACCACTACACATTAGCGTAAATGCGTATAACCCGAACGGGTAGTAAGACGCGGTGCAAATAATAATAATAATTAAAGATAAGGCAGAGTAAATTCTTGGAAAGAATAACATTGAGGCGTGAAAGCCTTGGATTACAGAAGAAATACTGAACTTTAGAGATCAGAAAAAAATACAAGAGCTCAAGAAATGACGAAGGAAAAATAAAATGCACGTTTTTAAGGAACGAAAGTAACCGCACAGCTAAAACAGTCAATTAATATTTTAGGCCTACTGAATAAATATGTGGCACCATTGAATAACATCTAAGAATAGAATAAACAGACCTAGCATATAAAAATGTGATCAAACACTTTCAAGATCGAAAACCTAAACCCAATTCTCTAAGGAACTCAGAAAAAAAATATTATTAGAAGATGAAGATAAAACAAGAACACGGAAATAATGCCTAGAACATCTTTATAAAGAAGATATAAGGAAAGTTGCTTTGGAAAAGGAAGTTGATGCTGACAGAGGAAAGAAGTAACTACATAATCAGATCATAATTTAAAACCGCATTAACTCAGTTAAAATATAACAATGCAGGTGGAAGAGATGGAATTTCAGCAGAAATAATTTAAAATGCTGAAGAAAATGTAAAGGAATAACTGTATAAAATGTATTAAGGGACTATACAGAACAGGGAATATCCTGAAGGATTTTGTAGGGAGATTTTGTCTTTCCACTATCAAAGAAACCTGGAGCAGTTAAATGTGAAGAAGATAGAACACTAAGTCTGACAATACATGCATCAAACATACTTACAAGAATAACGGAATAAAGAACAGGGCCGTTTCTCATTGTTTTGCCGCCCTGGGCGAGAATTGAAAAATGCCACCCCTTTCCTTTTAATACCATCACTCTATCCCCTCTGTCATCCAAGCTAGAAGAATTACTGCATTAGATATAAAATAAATTGTATTCAACATTTAACAATACAACACATAAATTAATTAATAAGCACTGTTCATGATATTTAATTTCGTTTTTAAATTTCTCTCTTCTAACTTCAATTGTGCTTTGGGTTCTATCTCTTAATCCAATGGTACCTTCCTTGCCTTTATTTTAGCAAAGTTTTTAATAAGATCTCTAATGTCAAGCTGGTAAGCCATGTCTTTTTCTACTGAAACTGTGGCTAGTCCCACGAGTCTCTCTTGACTCGTGGAACTGCGCAGATAGCTTCTTGTGAATCTGAGTTTTGAGAAACTCCTCTCCACACTTGCCACTGATATCGGTAAAGTAAAAAGGATAGGAAGAGCTACGAACAAATTAGGAAAACAATTTTCTAACTCTTTTTAGCACAGATAGTTCATCACATATTCGGGTTTCACATTTTTTGTATGTGATGACTTATTCCTGGAAGTTCAGAGCAGTGAGCTGCCACGTCAATGTCCTTTAGATAAGATGGGGTTTCTCCAGGGCTACGCCGGGTAAGAGTTGTTTCCAATTTGATACACAAATCCACGAGTTATTTTGAAGTTTTCATCTTCAGGTTACTTATATTGTATATAAAACAAAATTATTTTGCATTTTCATTCAACTGTGTGAATCGTTCTTGTACAAAACGAATTGCCATGTCCAATATTGCAAAATAGTAATTTCCTCAGAGCTTCTCTTTGGGGTCAGCGAAGGTTTGATCTTCTGATTCGTAAGCGAACAATTCCTTTTCCTACTCCTTATCTCTGGCTGAAAAATTAACTCAATATTGATTTCTTCAGCCAGCTCTCAAGCATCAACAAAAACTTTCTCAAATTGCATGCCACTCCTCATGTTTTTTAAATACTACTCTGTATTTTTAAGCTAATTTACTGTTTTACTGCTTCTCTTGCAGCAGTTTACTGTTCATATTGATTTGAAATAATATGCAGTGTTACAACTATCACAACAAACTTAAATGAAGATATGCTGTGTAGAAGACCTTCAGCTTCAACCTTAGTCATGGTACCAGAAGAGCCTTTGAGAGTTGAATCTTCAGTAATTTCAAACAACGCATCATACACATGTGGTAACTGGTACCTGATGGGTGTTAAGACATTGATCTTGCTTGACCACCTAGTATCGCTCAGATATTTTATAGTCAAATATGTTATATGACGTTTCAATATATCCCATCGACGTGTAGATGTAGCAAAGAATACATACAGTCATTGTATAACATCAAAAAAGTATGTTGGTTCAGTGCAACACGAAGTAGCTATTAATAATATGTTTCCTAAAAAATGTAATACAAAACCACCTCTCGTTTTGTTATGACTATTAATTTTACAGTCCTTTTAAAATAAAACATGTACTTTAACAACTGATATAAACTAACAACAATCAAATTACTATGCTTATGGGCTTTTTCCCTGTAAATATGCATTTCATTAACTATTAGTTCATGGTTTAAAAAGTATTTGACACATTCGAAATAAAAAATAATGTTATTTAGAGGTACTTTCCTACAAACAATCAATTATATTTTAGTGCATAGCTAAATTAAGGTGAAATAACGAAATAAATTATTTTAATGAATTAATACAATAAAAACATTTATAAAACAAACATGTATTTTATGTAAAGACACCCAAAGAGCAAACTTCGTTTGTAGTTTACTATTTGCACTGCGCATTAAAGCACTTTTTTTTTAACGTTTGACATTTTTTTATGAGCAGGGTTGGAGGTATATTTTACACACATTCATAAAACAAGACGACGTTTCAATTAAAATTCACAAGAAACCCTTAAGCCCATATAGGGGGGGAAATGTAAATGAAAGTTAATCTATAATATTGTTAAATTTTATTTTTATTTTTACTTTAGTTCTGATTTTTGTGTTCTCCTCTTTTCACATTATCATGAATGTGAATTTTATGCGATACAACGTCTAGCTTGATCAATATTTCAAAAATTATTGGCATTGGTTTTAATGTCTGTTTTTGCATTCTTAAGAGCAAATATCGTTTAACTGATTTAATACAATATTAGAGGTGGTTCAAATTTACAACCCTATTTAATATTTACTTTATATTTAATATATGCATGTCAATTGAAGTTTAAATTAATTGTAATTATAAGTTCCTGAGTTGATAACAGAGCCCTTTAATATGTTGTGGTTCATCTTGGTACTAATGTGTGACGCCGTCGTTTGTTCTCAAATACCAACAACTGATCGAGGTAAGCAATATATCGTTTGACCGACTCTGAGTCCTGACCTAACCCTATATACTCCTTAAAATGTTTTTTTAGTACTGCGTGTAGTATATACTAATACTATTCATAACGTAAACCAATTTAAGGGTAGAATACTAAGAAAGAGAATATTAAAGGGGTTCAAGATATTTTTCAATTATTTTCCCCAATTTAATTTTTGGTTTGGGAACCATTAGGTCACTTTTAACTAACAAACTCTAATATAACATGTTTATTAAAATCTTACGCAAGCTCTCCTTCCTAGAGTAAGACCTGATTTTCTCACTTTCAAACTGGACAGGGGAGCAATATGTTTGTTCAGTTAATGGCTTGGTGACCTGGTGGACTAGGGGTAAGGTGTAAGACTTCTGTGCTGGCGGTCGGGGTTCAATCCTCGGTCCCGGCACAGATCTATCTGATTACCAAACCCTTCCTTCACCTCTGACAAGACATCTTGTGAATGTGGGGAATGCCAGGCCTCCACCGTGGTTCGTATTCCACGTTAAACTGTAGGTCCTCCATTTCATCTCACAATCACCCTACCATTACACATTAGCGTAAGTGCGTATAACCCGAACGGGTAGTAAGACGCGGTTCTAATAATAACAATAGTTAATGGCTTACTACGCTGATTTAAAAACAAAGATATTGTTAAGGAAAATATCGGTTAAAAATACTTTTTCCACCAACTAAGCTGCGCTAATTTTTACTTTCTCGCTATCTTACAGGTATAGAAAGTATTGTGATCGTCAAAAAAATCGAGCTCAA
>CABFOV010002424.1:38868-85775 GCA_902141375.1 Timema poppense
AAAATAATAATGCGGGGGGGCGGGGGGGGCGGGAGGGGAATGGTCTAGTAGGTTATAAAAATAATTCAATTTTACTCGGATCTAGAAGGTGGGGAAGAGTACTTGTAATTTTTCTTGTAATACACCTTATACTTTATAATTAGAATAGTTGGTGCAGAATTCTGATTCAGAAATATTGGTGTGTATTGAATGTATTTGATTTGAAAAAAAGGCTTATTCCATGATTCTCGTCTTAATACCCGTCCGTATATAAAGAGGTAAGGATGAGAAGGATCAACTTTAGACTAAGTTTAACTTCATTTTTGTGGCAGATGATTGTAAGAAACCACTTAAGAACACCACCCAAGAGTTGATTCTCAACCTCACATTACAGTTGAAGAGCTGTAGGCCCTAAGCAAGTGGTTCTCAACTAGTGGTATGCAGAGCTTCTCAAGGTGGTACTCAAGCATACACGACAATACTAACATTTCTCCCTAAATTTGAGGGACTTATTTGTGTATAACACAACTAATGGCTCGTCTACAACCAACACACCCTCTAGTCGGACTCGCTACTACGCAATCGCAAGCGTAATCGTAATTACGCTTTGACTTAAAATAACTTGTTTATAATGAAAAGTCGTAAGACGTAATCTTAACCTATAAGAATTAAGACAAATTAACCACCTAATAAAATAATAAATATACCAGACAGCCAATCATAGATGGCGCTGCGTTAGTATAATGATCACAAATAACAATCATTCTGAGACATAGCTCTATACTAATTACATTTTTAATAATTCAGTGGTAAGCGACTGATCCGTAATACACATGAGCGGTACGCGAAAAAAAAAAGTTTGAGAACCACTGCCCTAGACCTTGTGACTGTTGATGGGGGTGTTTATTTGCTAAGACTTGTGGGTTTTTAAACAGTAAGATGAACTCTTTCATTATTCTTGAATAAAGTAAATGGATATATAGCATTTTAATAAATTTCTTTAGAAAAGGTTTTATGTACCACGTTTATGTTTATGCTATGCATATTTATTATGTAAAATATGTTATATTAATGTTAAGGATGTAAGCTATAGTAAAAAATGCAAGCTATAGCTTGTAAAAATTTAATTTAATTTTTGAGTTGACGCCTTTCATCACCGGAAAGAATGAGTACGAGGATAAAGACGTTAATCTCGTCTAGTCTCTTTTTATAATTATAGGGAGGTTAAGAATATAATTTCGAAATTTTGTAATTATGGTGTTTTTTTTCTTAAATTTGGGTAAATTTACTATAAATTTCTACCTTAACCCAAACTCATTGGTGTAATAAAGCACGAGTAGTGTGTTTGTAGAAGCTTGAACATTTTCTAACATCTGAAAATTGATTAAAACTTCTCCGTAGACATCGACATAAACAATTAGTCCTTTCAATCAGAAAACTGCTGTAATCTTACTTTAGGGCTACTCGTCAAATTTTAAAAACAAATTCGTCAGATTAATGAATATGTAAAGCTTTTTGATAACCTTTGAACTATAGTAGACGTGGCGCTAAAAAATTATCTGACGTGCTTAGTTCTTTTGTCAAATTAGGTTTTAAGCTTGTCTACGTCAGGTTGGTTCTAATAATACTACGTGATCTAAAACAAAAAGCTTCAATTTGTAGATGAATGTAAACTTGAGCTTTATTAGGATTGGTAAGCTTGTAATTAATACCACACAAGCTAGTTATAAATATTTTCAAAACACATGTATTGCTATATTATAATTTTTTTAAGCTACCCCTACTGTTCAGATATACAGCCACTATCAAATATTTATTAATAATTTATTTTTTAGATTTTATCATCTAATCGTTTCGGTTGTAAAATGGCTTAAGACATCACAATCGTACTAGACTAGTTTGCCGATAACAGAGAGACTAGGGTTCGATTCCCGGCTGGGTGTACTGAGGGTGGTTTTCCCTAAATGATCTTCCATTCTCCTCTTTAATTCAACCTTCGTCATCTCTAACACATGAGCGTAATTAGTACTTATGCGTATAACCCAAATGGGTAATAAGACTTGGTTCTGATAGTTTCGGAATTTTTCGTACGTGTTGAATTGTCCCTCAACAATGGCCCCAATGTCGGTGACCTGGTGGTCTAGAGGTAAGGTGTCGGACTTCTGTGCTGGGGGTCTGGGGTTCAATACCCGGTCCCGGCATAGATTTATCTGATTACCAAACCCTTCCTTCACCCCTGAAAAGACGTGTATTAATCACAACTTGTGAATGTGTGGAATGCCAGGCCTCTACCGTGATTCGGATCCCACGTTAAACTGTAGGTCCTCCATTTCATCTCACAATCACCCTACCATTACACATTAGCATAAGTGTGTATAAACCGACCTGGTAGTAAGACATGGTGCTAATAATAATAATCTGTTTGTTTATCTTAGACGTTAGCGAACCAGAGGTGGATTCTTATGAGGATTTATTTATCGCCTTAAAGAATGACGTGACATCATATGACGACCCTTTGGAGCCCTATTCGATTGAAGATGAAGAGATATCTCCGCGGTACGTGAAGGAAACGCATGTCATACGATCATTGGGAGATGTGCCTGTGTTCAAGTCATTCAAGGTCACTCAAGATGAATACATCCCAGTGAAATTGATCAATTTGGAAAACTTGGATTTTTCTCCGCTGAATATGGAATATGTCAATTAATGAAGAATTATAATAATTTCTAAAATTAAATATAACCTTACTATTGTAGATTACAATAAAATATAACTAAATAAAATAGTATAGTTTTTATCATAGCTCATTTAATTTGGTTTATTGGTGGTGAAGAGGCTAGGGTTCGAATCCTGGCAGGAAGTACTAAAGGTGATTTTTACCTAGATAGTTGTCACCTTTACTTTCACGCAAAGGTGGGTTCATATAGTTTTTGTTCTAACTTTAAACTTGTTATGTTACTTTACAGAAAATTTTCAGGTAAAACCTTAATTATTTAGAGTGACGATTTTCCATGTACTTTATTACTTACGTCGATGATTTCGTATTTAACTATCGAGAAAAACGTGTATTCAAATATTGATGTCAATTAACACGAAATAATCAGAGAAGTAGCTACTACGAAAAATAGGATGTGCAATCACCCAATCATTTTGATCATATTTGTTTTGATAAAAGCTATATAATAAGCATTTATTTTTTTTCTAAAAATATTCTGTCTATCTCTAAACTAAGAATTTAATTGATTATTTTATTGCAACCAATACTTTTTTTAGTTATATACTATATATATATATATAATACATTTAGTTAAACCCTATTCCATTAATTGTTTTTGATAACAAAGCAGGTTTTTTCTAGCACCGCATAATATTCCCGTTGGGACTATACACAAATGTATTCAGTATTCGAAACCTAATCATTCCGTCATCGGCAGTCCAGTTTGTTACGTTAGTAAAGCTTTAGATAATTTTATGTAGAATGTCATTTGTATAATATGGCATCTACAATCAAGAATCCCTAAAGATAATTAAAATTCTATAAAGACAATTAAAATAAGATAACAAGTACTAATCTATTACAATAGGATGTAGCAAGTAGTGAGAAACATTGTCCCAGTGGATCGTCTTGGGATCGCAAGCATTGTCACGTCTTGTTCGAAGGGCACACGTTGAAGAAAAGAAATATGTTTTTCTCTGCTCACCACACGTTCAAACAGAGCTAGTGAGCAAGTGGAGTTATTTCGCAACTCTTTCCCCCTTCTCCTCTTAGATCTCCTGAAGTAGTTCATTTTCTGAGCCCGTTCTGTAGGTATATAATGAGTTCCTCGGGATACACGTTATTGTATTCCAATGTAATAAATCGCCGGAGGAAGAAATACTGCACTAGGTTTCAGCGCTGAAGACTACTGGTGGCCACGATGTGTAAGGCGTCGGTCTCACCACTACGTCACCGAGGAAATCTCTTCTGAGATTATGAGTATTATGTCAGAATGTCTGATGTTGCTCTATGTCCCTCAGACATAGATTGATGTATTAGAATGTTTTGTTTTATTTTTTGTGTCCATCAGACGTCTAACATTAGATGTATAACATTATTTTTTTATGTCCCTCAGACATAGTTTACTTAGTCGGAATGTCTGACGTTATTTTTCTACATCCATCAGACATAGTTTCTTGGGTCAGATAGTTTGACGATTATTTTCTTATGCCCGTAAGGCATAGTTTAAATACGAGGGCTCTATGCTCTACATATGTGTAAGACCAGGTGATTGAGTATACTGAGTCCATGGATTTGGTTTCCTTTTCTAAGTCCTTAAGACAACGTTATATTTTCATGACACCCTAAACGGCATGATCATGTTTAGAATCTCTTTATGGCTACAATCATATAATCGAACACTTTCCTTTCGTATAGGACCTAGTTAGGTCAGCGACTGTTTGCAGTCTTGATTGCACCCTTTTCGTGTAGCTATTTGCGGTACGCAGCCTGCGGGAGCACTACTAGATTTAAATAGTGGCCCGCGAGGATAATACTTTCTTTCGGCACCCTTCAGGTGCCATATTTATCTAAGTATTCAAAGATAGTTGTTCTGTAAGCACTTGTTATGGGTAAATTAATTAATTTACTATTGATTGCTCTGGAAGTACTCATTAGGAAATGACCAGCCATAGTAAAAATCTGTGTAGATGCCTGATTGTTAGCCATTTATTGTTTGTTAAATGGAAGCTCCTCTTATAAGATATTATTCATTGTTTATTTTTTGTAGCTCTCCATGAGGGTTAATACTAGCTTGCTAACTTAAATAGTATTCTTCTTAGTAACTCTAAAAATATAGGGTTTGGTGCTATGTTACTATTTGTCATGGTTAGACCTTTCAGGTATTAGTCCGGTATCAGTTCGGCTAGATTGCCTTTCAATATATTCTCTGAAACTTAACTCCCCTTCTTACCGCTGCAGTGCTGCGACAGACACGTCTTCGTTCGAGTACGAGTAAATATCTCTATTTCCAGAGTTATTAAACTAAACAAAAGTTCTATCCAACCTGTTGGTTTCCTGTTTACATAATATTAATACCTAGTCGTCCAACCTAATGTTTTATAACTCGATAACAGAACATAATTATCGTTAAGTATTTAATCTGAAATTTTGTCTATCATATGTAATCCTATTTCTTATTATATGTGTTTTTAATAAACTTATTTGTTAATCTTATATAGTTCTGTGATGCATTATCTTTCCCCGTCCATCATCAAGTTTAGCTAAATTAATTATGTACAAGCAATCGTTTCTTTTTCTACGTGATAGGAAAGCAATGGTGCATCTATTTAGTTTTACTATTATTTGAAAGGAAAGGAATTGACTGTTAAGTTGACTATTTTAAGAGGTTTTTTTTTTACCACTTCGGTGAATGTGTTTCTACTTAAACACCTCTGAAAACTAGTACCTACGATACTAACCAATTAAATATTAGAAGTGTTCTTGTGGCCACTTGTTTCGTCAAGAATGGCCATAATATTTGGTAATTTCCATAGTAATAGTTGACTTGCAATAAATTTCGTACTAAATTATTTAAGAAAACACCACTTTTATGTAACGGATACAAGTAAACAGCAATATTGAAGTTTCTAATATTCCTGTGATGGGTATATAAGGGTTAGAATTCCGTTCGGGTGCACAAAAGTGTTTTTTCTCTCAATTATTTTTCACTCTCCCTCTATTCAAATATGGCTTGATTTATTTTAAATTATAACTTACTTATCCCTTATTCAACACTGCAAATATTTGAATCGCCATCAAGGGTATTAATAATACGAAAGGCATTTAAAATAATAGCAAAAAAACTAGTCCTATAAACTCATACACATAATTTGAGGTTTAACTGTCATACATTGTAATATGACTTTTTATATAAATACATAAGTAATAAGTACCAGTGCTAGTAAATAGATATCACATTACATTCTAAAAGTTTACCTGATTGTAAATAAATTACACATTGTTATAATTCATCGTATTTATATTATTATGTACAGCACTTTTGGCTCGCAAAGACCTTTAATCATTATCATCATCATCATCATCATCATCATGATCCTTATGCAACTCCTCGGAGCCCACCAGGTGGAATTCTGCATGAAATCTGTCGTTTCTCCTTTTTCCTCTTTTCCTCCATACCTCTCTGGTCTATCTCAAATACAGAAGAATTTATTAATCACAGTGCTAGACATCATAATCATCTTTCGTTCTTGTTCTCCTCTTGCACATATACAGAAGAATGCCCACGTGATGTAATCAATGAACACCAGCTTTTAGTTTTTCCTTAGTTCCAACATTCTTCCTACTCGAACCCTTCATTCCTTCATACAGGCAATCCTACTGACAGGGGGAGGACGTACAAAATAACAACAATAAAACTAACACGAAAATTGCAGAGTGACCCATATGAACAATACACAAATAAATATATAAATATATATATATATTTGTGTGTGTGAACTGTATCCAGCCAGATCACTTCAAGTATATACTTACGTTTCAAAAAGGAATAATTGAATGGCAAGAGGTAATTCATTATTTAATGCGACAACATCGGTAAATATTTTGGGTGGGATGACACATAAAAGATAAATCAGAGGTTAACGATTTGATTATAATTTATTTAAATGAATAATATAGAAGTTTAAACAATACAATATATGTTTCTAAAATTATTATCTTTAATACTACAACAATACAATATGTTTACTCCTCAAATAAATATTACTGTTTTTATTGAGAACAAACTTGACTAACCAAGGAATGTAAATAAAGTTCAACTGTTTTTAATAATCCTCAAAAATAATTATTCAGAAATCTTCAGACAAAATATCTCATGCAAACAGTGGGGCCTCATTTAACCTCAATAATCTATACATTTTCTATTTTAAGCATTAATAAAAACTATTCCAATATATTGAAACTCATAATAAGGAGCTAAGAAAAATCTAAAGGATACGCTACAAACAAAAGATTGCGTCAACAACCCAGATTACCTAATACATGATTATATATAAATATGTATTCCATTTAACCAGGAATTCAAGTTAATGCAAGTAAATGCAAGTTAATGCAAGTAAACTCTCATCTTTAATGGTTTATCACACATCTAAGAGTATTAAATACTGACCAACAAGGAACCATTTCTTTCAATATTAATTATATTACGCCATAAGGGTCAACATATTCTTTTTTCAACATTTAAATTCATACGTCGTCACGTATATTTAATTTTCTAAGTTTTTAGTCCTTACAAAAACATGTCAGTTACAAAAAACATTACAAAATAATTATATATTATTAATCGGTAAAATCTCATAATATTGTATGTCGAATTATTTACAAGAGGTAAATGCAATACTAACATTTGACGTTTTGAAAATTAATATTTAAAGTTATTTAGAATGATAATATTAGAGATCAAGGTACAAGTTTTAAATCAAACCGAATCAATATTCTGAAAATTAAATATCTTAATATTTGAAGAAAAGTTCAAAAGATTCGAAAAATAAACCTATTTCAATTTAGTACTATCCATGATTAATTTTGTAATGAAAAATTTAATATTTTAATAAATATATAGGCTGAAACAATATTTTTTATAAGACAAGTAAGAGAATTTGGTAAAGCTTATTTTTTCCTGGACAATAAGTGTCCTCGGTGAGAATCCAAACAAGAGTAAAGTACAGGGGGGGAAATCATCAGTTTATATTGACTCCACAGCTCAGTTTGAAACGTAACAGAAAAGAATAAGGAAGGGGAGGAAGGAATAGAGAGAGAGATGAAGGAAATGCAATGCGCCTTGGTTGGCCTAGAACCATCTGGACGAAAGTATTCTATCTCTGGTCTTTTTAAGGCATGTCAGTGCCCGAGCTTGGAACTAGCTCTGTATCTCTTCAACAACTTTAGTCAACAGGGTTAGTCAATGGTGCTTGGATGCGTTTTATTTTGCGGGTCGTCACTCATATTTTAAGGCAGAGTCTGTGATGGACGTACGAAAATGGGGACGAATCCTGGATAGCTCAGTGTTTAGAGCATTGGAGTATTAATTCAAGGGTCCCAGGTTCAATTCCCGTGCCCAGATATAAATGCGGCTACATACGTAATAATTATCAAATATAATAGCTTAGGTATTTAATCCCTCATTATATGCGCATTCATACAATTGTTATTGTAATATTGGCAGCAAAAAGCCAATTACCGGGTCAATGGTAGCTGTGTTATCTGATAGCTCATGATCTTAATTGAACACACAGCGTAGCCGATGATTTCCGAACAGTCATCACAGATTCTGCCTTAAAATATGAGTGAAGAATGATCCTGGGCACATTTTAGGTTATTCACTGACCCATGTAATTATATTTTTGATAGAAACAATATTCATGACTGATTATCGACAGTAAACACAAAATTATAGGTTTCTTCCGGTCATCCCGTAAAATAAAATGTATTATCTTAACCCCCATTATATTAACTTCTGCAATAAATACATACAATCAGTAAAGGTTAATTTTCCTTAGTCTAATGCAGTGATTACTAAACTGTGGGTCTTCAAAAAGCTTAATAAGGTGGGTTTTGAAAATTGTAGGACACAGTTATTTAATTTTGCTACGCTCATCTTTTTAATAAAATAGCTGGCCTTTGAAATAGTTAAAATATATAATCATTATTATTACTCTCAAGTTATTTATTTATTATTTTGGTCATCTCTCATTAATAATTATGCCCTATTCATTGTAACTATTAATCAGTAAGTATATCATTGTTTAGCTATGATTGTTTTTCTTTACTTTGTTATTATACGTGCTTTTAAGGTACGTGCGTACTTTTCAGTGCTGGCCTGTCATAGGTCTCACGACTGTTGCCCACCACTATAATAAAGTATCATTATTATCATCATCATCATCATTATTAGCACCGCATTTTACTACCTGTTAAGATTATACACTAACGATATGGGTACGAGGAAGGTTGAATTTAGAGAAAGTGTATCCGCATTTGCGTGGAGGAAGAGTTAAAACCTTTTTAGGAAACCCATTCTCAGTACACTCGACCGATATTAGAATCCCAATCCTTCTGTCATCAGCAAAAATATTAATTGAATAAAATTTTAATTATTTGGTGTTTAATTTGATATATTGATAAGTTTGAAATATTATAAAAAATTGCACCGTTTATTTCACGAGTGAAAAACTACACATTATTAAACTTGTAAATTATTGATGCTACGCGTCTACATTTTCACCTGAGTCCGGTTTCATTTTAAACAATAGTGACCATTTGGCTCGGCCCCACCACCCTTTCACCTCGGCTGGACCGCGTCTTACCGATCATTACATCACTGACCTTTTTCATCTTGTTTGAATTTGCACCAAAGAAAGTCTCCGGAATTCAAAATGTTATTTGTTTCTCCTAACTGATGACTATACATTGTATATCCAGTTTAGTGACCCCCACAAAGATAGGAAACAAATTAAAGGTCGGGTCCTATTTCTTTAAATATTACCAACAAAATGTACCTCTCAACTTCTTAAATAGAACCAAATTTGTCAAGTTAGGGCTGTATTTATTTCTCCCCAAAGCAGGGTAGCTACACTTTTGATTAAAGATCCAGTCTAAATCTTCACAAACAAACAGTTCTACTATAAGGCCTGGTCTTGGGTTAATGATTAATTTGTGTTTTTAAAAATCAGTATAGAAATAAACTTTATATAGAAATTGATATCAGATCGAAAACTATTCACTTTCCGAAGTAAAGAAACATAGTTAATATCGTTAAGTGTCATTCAGTTTGCACAAATGAGGACATATAATTTTTGAAATAGTAAATTTATTTATAATGTATATATTATGTTTCATGATACAATATTTTAAAATATGTTGTTCTTTTAAACCAAATTATATTTTTATGAGGTTTCACAGGTGAGTATACAAAACATATACAAATTATAAGACCATTGTGGTTTACCAGATTTGTCTTTGAATTTAAGTGGATCGTAGGCCAAAGAAGTTTGGGAACCGTTAGACTAGTGTATCAAGATAATTTTTTCATCTCCTTCTCCTTCTCGGTAAGGGTGAAGACATTCAAACTAGGTGCAGATTTCTTGAGCTTAGAGGGTATTTGTACTTTCTTTTCAAAGTCCATGTTGTCAAGGCTAGGTGAATTATTTATTTGTAGCAACTCGTGTTTGAAGAAGTTTTTAAATATGTATTTTAATTGGTAGAGCAATCCATTGTTTCTATTGTATTTCGTATCTCCAGGATAAATTGGCGTCGTGGATGTTTCTTCATACATCTGTAATCCATTGGGCCGGTTAAAGGATATGTTATGGATAGATTTTACTCTCCGACGCTGTATATTTGGTATATTTTCCAAAGTAGATTGCGGATGGATAGAAACAAAATAATTTGGCTGTTTCAATGATAGATGCTGTTTATAATTTGAGAAAGCTTGATTGCGTTGATAGTAATATGATGGTCCAGCCTTTATAAACGAAGACCGAGGCGTTGAAACAGATTTTCTGAAGAATTGTCCTAACATAAATTCATGGTGTCGGGATGGAAATGGTTGATTTGGATGGGCACGATTTTGATTAGGATGATGATCTTTTGAAAAATGTGGCATGTAATATGTCTGTGGATCTATGATATAGTCAGAGAAAATGGGAGAAGGGTATTTAGCAATCACTTCAGATGGATAAGGAGTGTTAAATCTGTAAAATGAATACTCATTTTGGCTAATTGTTTCCGCAGTGGATTGCGTGGATATATTAGTGTCATATTTCTCCTGACTAGATTTTAGATGTTTACATCTTAGTGTTGATGGAGTAGTCTTATTTAAATAGTCATGTGTTTGTAGAGATATATCGGATTGATTCATCCTATTATATATGCAAAACAAATTTCGAATTAATATTTCTAAATTTAAACTCAACCAATGATTTAAGTCTTTATATTTTTTACAGTAATATATACCAAAACTTATATTTTTCTCTAAATTGCCTTTGTAACTAAGATTTCTTTTTTGATATCGTATTGGTTCATTGCTGTTTTTCACAAAACTATCACTACACACACACTTGTAATCGTTATATGATGGTAATATTTTGCAATTTCCTGGAATATCTTGTTGAATTAAAGGCTCCCGCTTTTTAATATACTTTTTGGAATCAGCTTTTGTTGAATTTAATTCGTTTATGTAGCTATATATCAAACCATGAATATTAAATCCATTATATATTTGAGTTACTGCAGAACTTTTACCAAGCAAAACTTCATTGGGAATTTTTTAAACATTCTTTACAGTAGTTTCAGATACATTGATAAAAGATATATTTTGTTTCATAAAATGCGTATTTTTTTGGATGAAATACTGGGCACAAATTTATATTTTTTAATAGTAGATTGAGTGAATTTATATTTATCTGATGTATTTTTATAAATCTTAGGATTAGTTATACCTGGATCAAGATAGCTTGTATTTTTGTTATTCAAGTTATTATTTAATGTCACTTTAATTGGTCTTTTGTGGCATTTTCCAAATTTCAATAAAATGTCTCTTTTATTTATGTGATGGCTACTTCTGTTGGTGTTTTCTTCTAACGCTGGTTTTAGATTTGTTTTACGATCAATATAACTAGGTAAACAACAGAGCTCGGAAACTTGATGTTTGAAAGCTGAAACAAAATATAACATTTAATTTACTGCTATAAAAATTATTGTAAGTACGATAAGCATTGTTAAGTAAATTTAAGAACATTGTGTATGTTTAACTGAGATATGAGGTCGTTTTCAAAGTTCTGTTTCGCGTATCTATAAAGTAATAAATGAGTGCGCGTACTCGCTGTTTATATGGGTGTAGGAAGTAAATTTAAAAATAATGTCCAAATCAAACTTCTTTTATTTCGGGGAAAAGTAATCCTCTCACATCAATGATTATGTATATTTGATGTAAACTCGACTTTAAAGTTTCCATATTGGTTGAACTCAATTGATTGTTAGACAGTTATTCTTGAGAAATACGGCCGTTTATATAATTTAACTTGGCTCAAGTTTAGTTCGTTATTTGTTTTGTCAAGTAATGTTAAATTGAATTATATTTGTTTAGGATTTGTAAGGTATGGGTAACATTTGCAAAGCTAGATTATTTTTTTACTTTACATCCATTACTGTTTCCAGCCTGTGGGCAGTTATTTATTCAAGCCATATATTTTCCACTACCCGCCTGTCGTAGTTTTGTATGCCTTATACTCGTTATTATCGTAAGTACTTTATTTTTCCACTATGACTTACTAAACTCCCTGGCTATATCCATATTCACACTACGGTTGCAGGTATAAGAAAGCAGTTTTAACTCAAATGTATTCGCATTTGTGTGGAGAGTGGGAAAATATTTAATTTGATTCTACTTATTACGTTCAACTAGGATTCAAACCCGGCTTCTCGTCACCAGGAAACCACTTTAGATTAGACTGACGCCTTTATTCATAGGACCACTGGTGTTGGTCATTATGTCATATTTGTTAAGGTTAGTTCAAATTAACTAAAGTGTTATGGGTTACAATATTACAACATTTAAATCAATAAAATTTGACAGCAAAGAAATTAGGTTTTATAAGATCAATGTCATATTAAATGTTTCTATCATGTTAATTAAAGCTCTTAGAAATTGATTAATCCTTCATAATATAATTTTACTCTTTTGATTTCAGTGTGTTGATCTTTTATGACAAATTGTGTTTTTTTATGTGTCATTTAGAGTGGCAAATATAGATAATAGTCATTTGTTAAAATGGTGTCACTATTGATATATGCAGCTTGGAATCCTGCAGGTAGTGAAAAGTAGATAAATTATATTAAAAGGTATTAAAAGTAACACTACTTTGCTTTACATTACAGTATTTTCATTCAAATATTTTGAAGTTCCACAATTCAAAACAAAAGATTAATTTTTTTTTAGGCGAAACTAAATTATAGCAGTATATGATAGATGCATATTTTATCGAACATACATGTTGTAACGTTGTATTTGGTTCACCTATTTATATTTTATAATTATCCATGATCATGGCCTTTGTGTTTTCCCTTGACACTTGGAGGAGTGGGTTTCTGCAACTTTGTTCTTTAACACAGGCTGCGTGTGCAGGCCTTTCTTCTCGGAACGAATTTCTAATTTATTTATTTTGTAGCTTGGCGCATGGCAATGAATTGTTGTATTGGTTTTGAAAATCTTAGGCCTGGGACTTGAAATAACAACTGGTTTTTCAGACCAGTAAAGTAATCTATATTATTTTATTAACTTGGGGCAAGGACTTTCATTGTTATAACATGCATGTTTCGGTTTTTTAACCTGGTGTGATAATTTGTATTGTTACATTTTTTTTAAATACATGATACTTAAAAGCTGCTACAGTAGCCTCTAATGTTGTTTAGAGTGTCTCTGCCGTTTCACATTCGTTATAAAACTGGTATTCTATATAGTTGTACTTCAGACTGAGTACCGTATTTGTATTTTATTCTAGGCCTGATCAAAATTTGACTTTTATCCCTCTCCTCCATGCAGAAAGGACATCTACGTTGACAGAGTGAACAAACAAAGGGTCTTGAGATGGAAAATCATTTCTGAAGAGTTCTCAGATGCTTGATAAAATAATGAGCTAACCAATTATTTATTTTTAATAACTGGTTTTTAGAATTTAATGGAGTGGTTTTGACATAGCCAGGGATTTACGAAAAGTTAACTATGTCGAATGAAGGGTAAGCTATAAAGGTCTTGCTCATATTGGATGCAAGCAGGCCCACCCAGCAAATCTGCGAAATTTAAAATTAACTTGTGTTTGTTTATAGTTAGAGTAAAAAGTTAGTTTTAAATAGGACCATGTACCACCAAGATTTCGGAACAAAATCGGAGGCTCGCACAGGTCATTTTGGACATTTGGAGAAAAATGATCCAAATGTTGACAACATTATGTTGGAAGCAGATGTATATGTTGTCAGTGAGGAAACTACACCAATGTATGTAGGGGAGAATAAAATCATGCAAGGCATCATGAAATTGCTTAAGAGATGTGGCAAACAGTTAGACCAGATTCATTTGTGCTGAAGGGAGGCACATAAGTCACACAAGGCTAATGCTTCTCCATTGCAACGATTCAGGAAATCAGAGTTACATCAATAGGAGATCCAAGAGGCTTTTACTACTGCTTACTTTGATGGATTTTATCTCTGTTGGTATTTGATCTCGAGTTTCTCAATTTATTTGAGAAAGATAACTCATAATGTTATGTTTTTGTTGCCTAGACCAGTGTGGAAGACCCAACCATCAGGGGTAAGGTTTCAAAGCGACATAATATTATGGTTTCTGCTGTATATCTGAATTTGGTTCCTGCATAAGCAGAGGCATTACAGAATTTGTAGTTTATTATAACTATTAAGAGCTCCATACGTCACTAACACCTTATATGAGTCAGAGACTTTTCAAAGTGAGAACTCATCTGCCATGTCAGCGTTCGGCATCCATTTGTCTGGAGAACAAACACCTCTTACTAGACTGCTATGGCCCATTATGACTATGTCCTTTGAGCGTAGCCATGCACATTACATGCGCAGTAGGCAATTTAGGTGCAGATTAACCCGGGCCTGCCGTTCACCCTGTCACTGGGAACCCCACCCAGCCCCCCACTGTGGACAGCTTCCCTCGGTGGGAGGAGCTGTTTTCTCCTTCCGTGAGTGCTGGACTCTCATGTCGGGGCGTTAACCCCTCAGAGGAGGTCAGGTGCCTAGCCTCAGGAATCACTCATAAGAGCTTTCAACCTGAGTTGGCCAATGGTGAATTCGTGGAGGTGGCTTGACTTTATCAGAAGCTACTAGCAACCAACCACTTATTGTGTAGCAAGTATGGGTCCCCACCTCCCTCTTATTCACGTCCACGCAGGTACCTCAACAGAGCTTTAGCCACTCTTCAGGTTAAGCCCTACGTACGTTGCCCAGGGGCCACCACGAGGATTGCAAGGATCATCAGACGAGGAACATTCTCTAAGCAGAGAAGGGAAGTCTCTTGCCCCCTCTTCCCCAGGTCAGAGCAGTCACCACGAAACCAATCTCAACCCAAAACTAATGATCTTCCAACCCTCAACCCGGTGCTACCCTTAATTTATTAAGAATGGTGACCTTCAAATAACTAAAATCCTGGGGATCCTAGAGAGATCAATAACAACCAAGGCATTGCCTCTCTGAAAGAAATAACAGCCCAGACTAAAAATAAGTATGAACCAATATGTGTTACTGGTTGAGCACCATAATAAACCACTAGAATTGGTGTAGAATGTGGTGATTCCCGAGGCTCTAATGTAACCATTAGTAAGACATGTTTATTTGTTGAAGGTATATTTAGAACCCTAAAAGTGTTTATTTTTATAAAAAAGGTTGGTTTATTGGCCTAGTTGGAAGACATGTAATTTTACCATACAAAAAAAGCTGTAAATAAGGTCAAAAGGCAAAGTACAGCACAAGGCATCATGTTGGTGAATATAGGGATATTTATCCCTGAATCAACGGGCTATTTATTGGATGCATATTTGTAAGACCCACTTCCTCAAGGTAAGAAAGGCGTTATGATTCTTTATTTTTATCCTGGATTTTTTTGTGATTTTTTGTAAACTTATCCCCAACAAGGCAACCTCTCTCATCTGCTCTCAGAAAATGTAGTTATAATATGTCAAAGAGTTTGGTAGACTTATGACTACGCTTACGTACCACGGGACACAGTTAACTGTGAGGGTGTTGTACAAGTCTATATGAGGGGACTGAATTGTATCCATTCGGAATGGTATCCATTCCGATAGTTTTGTAAAAAACTGCTTTTGTGAAAAATCGGAATGTATTGGTTCCTCAGGACATATTGTCATGGCCAGTACACTAAGTGTGCAGATTACATTGTTTTAAATGAAATTAACACCAATATACACACGTTGACTATAATCACATTTAATAAGGTAAATTTTGGTATTTCACCAGCTGAAATACTCACCAACCTCCTAAACACACAAGGTTTTGTCTCTTTACCTGACAGAGCAAATTTATTGGCAGAACTTCAGAATTTTGCCTAGAACTGAATGGAGTTAGCTGATGAAAGGAGGCTGAGAGGGCAGTAAAGATCGTCTTACTCTTTCAATTTGAGAGAGCTGGTTTCATTTATGTAAGCCTCAATATCAAATGTCTGGGGTTGGAATATGAATAGAGTATGCTTTATTTATTCTGGCTCATAGGTCATAGGTCAATATGGACTGCTTATGGTGTTTAGTTCTGTAACCAAGCAAATCTGGGCAGTTTAACCTATCTGGACTATTTGTGAGTACCCACACCTAACGCGAATCCTCCAGGAAGACCAAATCGACTTCCATATCGAATTTGTAATCAAGCGAGTCCGGGTCGGTTAACCTATCTGGAGGATTCGTGAGTACTCATAGCTAAAGCACATCCTTCAGGAATTCCAAATCTACTTCCATGTTGAAGTTGTAGCCAAGCCAGATATGTGTCGGTTAACCTACTTGGAGGATTCGTGAGTACCCACAGCTATAGTGCATCCCCAATAGAGACTGCAGCTACTTCCATCTATACTTTGGCTTATGGTGTTCTTGAGTTTCAAGTGGAACCTGATTAAAAAGTAATATAGTGAGAATCTGAGTGTCACTATAGTCTGCTGAGTTTCCAGTACTCCTTTGTAGACGGTATTTTAAAATAACTCAAATACAGCTGTCAATGTGCTTCTATCGCGTATTACACTTGTGTTTATTAACATATGATTTATCTGTTAGTTAATGAAACTGTGAAAAGCACAGGGGACATGTTTTATTTGGTTCACATATTTGTATTTTATATTTTGCCATTATCATGTATTTTTTTGTGGTTTTTCATTGACGAATTGAAAAGTGGCTTTCTGCTATGCTGTTCTCTCACACGGGTTGCATTTGTAGGGCTTTATTTTCGGGAGGATTATTTTGTTTGTAACTGGAAGCATGACAACATATTCCATTGTAATATGGGCTTTGTGCTCCTGATTAAATGACTGGGTAAACAACCGATAACGTACCTTCTTGATTTGTGTGGAGAGATGACTTATATTGTTATTTTTGTTTGTAACTGGAACATGGAGATAGCTTGCATTATTATATTGGTTTTGAAAACCAAATGCTTGGAGCTTGGAATAACAACTAGCGTTTCAGACTATCAAAGTAACCTGTAATAACATACAGTATTATTAATCTGGAGCAAGAGCTTTCATTGCTATAATCTGTATGGCTATTCCTTGTAACTTGGTGCATGGTACTTGGTGTGATAATTTATATTGTTAGATATGTTTGTTTTAAATACCTGGCATTCCTAGTTGTTACATAAACCTCGTATGTGGGTGTTTTTGGTCTTTCATACTTGTTAAAACAACCGGTATTATTTATATATTATTACTTCAGGCCGGTCATCACTTTTTTTTTGTTTCTTGTATGTTTCTGGTTGGTAATATTATAGTAAAATTGAATAACTATACACGGGTCATCACTTTTTTTTTGTTTCTTGTATGTTTCTGGTTGGTAATATCATAGTAAAATTGAATAACTATACTGAAATTATAACTTATTATTTTCTCTAATATACGCGTGTTTGTGGTATATTGTTAATACCAAGTCTAAGCCTGATCTAGATTTTACCTTTATCTCGTTCCTCCATGCATAGAAAACTCGAGATATTTTGAAAATGGCTCTAATAATTAATAATTGTGTTTGAAATGCATATATAGGGAGTGTATGAGATGAAAAAATAAAACTGGGTTATTTATTGTTGAGGAGGGGGAGTAATTAATTTAATGTTATTTTACTGACAAATGTGTTTATATACAAAAATTGGAAGTTTAAATAGATTGCTCCGGCGATTTGTTTCAAAATGAGTATGTTTTGAATTTCATACCTACTAGATAACTATATATATATATATATATATATATATGTGTGTGTGTGTGTGTTTAAAAAAAAATATTATGATAGTGCTTATGATTGAATTATTTTTGTAAGATTTGAATTTTATTAAACTATCTTTTACAATACTTTTCAAAACTGGTATTAGATAATTATTTTATATTTTCAATAATAATGTATGTTTATTTTTTAATCAATTAATTTAAAGATAGTTTACTTCAGACAAACTATAGAAAATTTAAAAAATTCTAGCTTGACCTTTAAGAATGAGCTCAAATTGGGTATCTGGGAATATATTTTTATTATAAATATGAACTTTAAAAAAAAAATTAAACATATTCTTAGGGTAGCTTAAAAATTAGTTATTTTTGAAAATTTTAAATACTCTAAAAATATTTGAACAATTTGAATTAACCCGCATTAGTGGCATGGTTGGCTAATGGCTAGTCTCGTATTGAGCCAGACTTCCGAGGACGGGGAGATCGAGATTCGAATCTCGGTTGGGTGAACTGGGGCTGTTTTTCGTAAATGGCTTTCCACTCTACCCCAACGAAAATGAGGGATCGATTCCTTTAAATTCAACCTTCCAAATCCCTAATCCACTATTGTAATTAGTACTTAAGAGTATATCCCGAACGTGTAGTAAGACACGCCAAATAAAAAAAATTTATTTGAATATATAAAGAGTGATTTTTGTGATTAACAAGATGATATGTTTGCTTTTATGAAGAAAACTTACTTAAGGGTAGTTTACTAAAACACATTTTTGAAGTTTTCTTCCAGGCTATAATACACAATATCAGAAATTGTGTGTTATTGTATCGTACCATTTATTTTATAAATGTTCATACGTTTAATAATGAGCACACAAATGTGTACAGTACATAAATATATTTAAATATATATATATGATCTTTTAAATACACAATTGAATACGAATAAATATTATTTATTGCTTATTAAAGGACTATAATAAACCTTTGTGTAAATGCATACCGAATTAGAACAATTATTACAAATTGTTGGTATATTTTGGATACATTGGAGCATGTATGTTTATATAATATATTACTGTCAACATATTTTTTATAGTAAAACGATTATAAGCCTGTGCGAATCCATAATTTTCAATTCCGAATCGAAACCGAATCTTGGATAGTCCTCTCGAATCATAAACGAATTGAATCGTATGCCAAAAAAAAAAATTCAAGTCGAGTTTGAACTGAATCTCGCTCCTAAAATAATTTTGAGTCAAATCAAATCTCATACTAAATATATTTTAACAAATCGAATCCTAGTTGAATTTCATACTTAAAAAAAGGATCAAATAATTTATTTTTAAAATAAGTTCTAATATGAATAGAATATTATTTTTAAGCCTACTGTGATAATGTTTCAAATCTAATATGTGGTTAATATCTTACTATGTTAAGTTTACGGATCCAATCTAATATAAAAATATTTTAAAACTTTTGATAAACAATTAAAGATACATTTTAGGTTTATTAAATAAACAATGTAATAAATAGCAATATTCTCAAAAAGTGACAGATCAAATAAAGATCACACCTCTTTTTTAATCCCATTTCAAAGATTAATTAACTAATATTCAATAAAAGGTGGACCCAGTTACTTTTTTTAAATACAAAATATTCACTGTCACAAACAACTACACGTCATTCCTTTAGGACTTGTAGCCCAAATTAATTAACTCTATTCACTCTACCACTTAACTGGTTTCCGGTTGATTATAGGTTATTAACTTATTATATATATATGAATTATAAGTTTTAATTTTAAACTAAACCCACCGAATCCGACTCTAGGATTTATTTGGTTCCGAAATTTTTAATATAATACGAATTTTAGTAAAATTTGTTTTCAGAATAGAAATGTCAAAGGTTCATAAAGTCTTGAACGATTAATCTGTAGGTTTTAGTGTAATTTACTCAATCTATGTTAAATGTTATATTTGTTCATTAAATGCGATCAAATACTTTCAAATTGATCAAATAATTAAATAAATAGATAACATTATCATCCTTAGTCATAACAGTATTCACATTAATTAGATTAATATTTTAGTAACTTTTTATGAACTTCTGGAACTCTTTTAATATATTTTCAACTAATTTGATAAAGTTAATTAACGTTATGTGTCTCTGGCACAAAAAAAATTGTCGACCGATTTATTATAAGTGTAGTTGATTGCTTAGTGTATATTCTTCAGTACATGATGTGTTTAGATCTTTAAATTGTAAACCTTGTTGTCAAAATTGATGTCTGTGAATACAGTAATGAAATTAACATACAATAATTTTAAAGGTTTTGTTCGCACACAGAAAGAAAAATTACCAATGTGATAGTTGCTTAGCATTTTATCCATGAAATAGAAATAAATATTCATATACATCCTTAACAAATTCTCTAGCTAAAGTATAGCCCCACCTTCATGTTTTAGAGTTTTGATTAGATTGTTTTTGCAATTTATTGAAATTACCACACACAATAAATAATTTAACGTTCTTAAATAAGCCATCTTAACATTTTATTAATTATTTAATTCAATTTATGTAAAAAAATATAACTATTATTAAAATATGCATTCTTAGATAACACAATCCAAACAATAGCTGCATTATCCTACTTTATATGTTGAGAACCATTTATTCCACTTTAATACTTGTATATTATCCAATAGCTATAAATAAGTACGCATTTAAGATAAGATATTTACACAAAATTCTATACAAGACCACAGTGAATGGAGAGTAACGTGTAATGGTATATTAAATAATAGCATGCCTTTGTGTTATATATTAACAAATGTTATCAACGACATTAATGCTACTAAACAAGCTAGTAATTACATTAGCTAGAATAAACATGACAAATTATTTTAATTGAAACAATAATGTTAAATCTCTCAAACACAACCAGTTAAAATATGTCTCGAAAATAATATATTTATGTTTGTTTGTACGGCCCTACAAGTCTCTTTTTCTCTACCAATTCAGATCAAATTGTTTTTATTATCATTTTACGTAAACCACGTCTTATTTATCTGTCTGGGTCATCAACATATTTATGAGAAAGGTAAGATATAGAGTAAATATATATTATAATTGGTGTAAAAGGAGGGTGGGAAACTATTTAGAAAAAGTATTTCACTACAGCCTGCTAGGGTTATATTCTTGAAACTAGACCATACGATTTTTAAGCTTTAAATACGCGGTGGACAAAATTGTATACGACACAAAATATTACTTTATCTTGAATGTATCTAAAATTGTATTCGTGAACATCTAATCTATACAGTTAATACGATTTTAAATAGGTACGTACCTGTACCTACTATTTTCTGTCTGTTTGTTTGTTTACAGTAAACTCAAAAAAGTATTCACCGGATCAAGACAGGACTTTTTCTGTTGTACTCCTTATATCTAGGAATACAGAGTAAACAATAGATCATCACGGAATATCATCAACGAGCTAGGTATCTAGAGTCAAACTATCTGATTGTTATTATTATTATTATTATTATTATTATTATTAGCACCACGTCTTACTACCCGTTCGGGTTATACGCACTTACGCTAATGTGTAATGGTAGGGTGATTGTGAGATGAAATGGAGGACCTACAGTTTAACGTGGAATCCGAAACACGGTGGAGGCCTGGCATTCCTCACATTCACAAGATTTCTTGTCAGAGGTGAAGGAAGGGTTTGGTAATCAGATAAATCTTTGCCGGGACCGAGGATTGAACCCCGGCCGCCAGCACAGAAGTCTGACACCTTACCCCCAGACCGCCAGGTCACCATCTGATTGTTAGTGTGGTTACATTTGAATATTGAATTTGTAACAATTCAAATATATAAAATCTCAAATTGTAACGAGCGGTTTGAATATTTGTAAGCTATTTCTAGCAAACTTGTTTTTGAATTAGAGAGTAGGATAGAAAAAATACATATTATTGTGAACACACCAGCTAGAATCATTAATTGTAATGTATCTCTATTGATTTGTTAGTTCTATAAATGTTTAACTTGAACGAAAAGAAAAAAAAATAGAATGTTTATTTGTCAAACCTTTTATTTAGCAAAGTTATTCCTCAGATAAAACGTTTTTATTTTAAGTAAATTATAATATAATTTATATTGATGGTTTCAGATTTGGCCAACTAAAAAAAATACAATGCTCTAGATTACCAAAAGATTAAATGTTAACTAAAAATGAATAGTACTAAACAATTTATAAACGTATATTTACTACCGAGTAGACAACATTTTGTACAAATTGTAAAAATTGGTAAAAAAAAAGTGTCATGCTCTTCAAAAATAAAAATATTTTCCTAGAGTCACGCTTCAGTGTATGAACGTCATTAACATTAAATTTAATAAAATAATAATTTGAGAAATTGTTTCAAATTGACAATTCACATAATTACCATATTATACTATTTATGGAGGTACTTTAAAATAATATATTAACCTAATCTTTGCGTTAAAAAATATTACCAAGATTAAATATTTTATTATTTTACACAATTATCAGTATTTATTTTTAAGTGAATTGTTTTGATTTCTTATAATAATATGTTACTATTAGATGATACTAACCAAACTATTATGGAGTCATATCTTTCCTTATTTTATTATAAAACACAAACTATGTCAAAAAATATGAACATGGTAAGTTGGCGTTGAAACGCCACTTTAATTCCGTAATCATAATCAACTTAACGTTTAATAAATGTTCACCGAACGTTGACGTAACGTAACGTAAATGTTTTTAAGTGAAAGTCATCACGATCAATAATTGACTGTGAAAGGTAGACCTACCACTTGTTCTAGCTAGCTAATCATGTGGCAAGCAATGTCTACACAGCTAGGCCCTATCTAGTAATCCATTTGTTCGCTTATGGTACGATGACGAGTTCTCAGGAATCTTTCATTTGTACACTAAAACGTCGTAACCTTTGATCATACTTTACTCTGTATGTCAAATAAGCTTCTATTTAAATCAGCCCTAAGTGATTAGGTTACATTTTAGTGAACAATGTGTTTTCATACAGTCCAAATTCTTTGTGTTTTGCTTGAGTTTTTACGTGGCGTTACATGAATCCCGATAACACAGTGTTAAGTGAACGTTAAATTGATCGTGATTCTGGTGTAATGAATGGACTCAAAATATACAAAACTGAGTAAAACATTTCTCAAACTTTTTAGGACATTCTTGGGCCTTCAGAATAACACTTTGGAGTTATCATTTCAATCACTAATAAAAGTGTATTCCCCTAATGCAAGGCCAGAAGTGCTTGAAGAGGAATCAAAAGAAAAATAATTATCAATTATAAAAATAAACATTATGTATCATATACATGTTTACTTAATTAGTTCATTACTTCTTAGCATCGTGTCTTACTACCCATTTAGGCCATACACTTATGTGGTCATACTAAGTAATCTAATAGTTTTAGGGATGAGGAAGGTTAAATTAATAGGAAGTGTGTCCACGTTTGCGTAGAGAGAGGTTGGAAAATCATTTTAGAAAAAAACCCAGCCCGTCCGACTGAGTCTCGGAAATCTATCGTCCCGTCATTGGCAGTCTAGTTCACGGCGAGAGTAGCGCGTTATACCACGTGGCCACTGAAAGTGGTTTAATTCACTACTGAATTCCGTACAACTCAACTACTAACTTATAAGCGACCAAATGTATTGGCCACTATTATTTTTTTTTAAATAGCTATCATGAAAACTTTTAAGTATTTTGATAGTAGCTCAGATCATAGCTTTCGACATATTTTATGGCTAGTACATACTGAGTGATAATCGCCATACACAAGTATACAGCGACTCAACAACATCGCCGGCACATACACCAACTTGTATCCGGACACAAGTCTCCACAGATGTTTTACATCCCCACCAAGCAACCCCATACCACCATTCCTCTCTCCGCGATAAAACCGCTGCTGAGGTTTCTGTCACTTTAATAATAATTAAATGTCTCCAAAAGAAAAAAGAAAAAAAACGTAGGGGAAAAATGGATGTTTTAAGATGGAGTGGATTATGGTCACTGTTTCTTGTCAGTTTTATAGTTAAATGAAGGGTGCTTGTTTAAAAATATCGTAAGGATGATGAAATCGAACTTCGAGGAGCTACTTTATTTGTTAGTGCCCAGAACTACCAAGAAAGATACCAACCATCGAGCCTCAGTTTCTCCTTCAGTGCGGCGAGCAAGTAGCAACTGGTGATTCGTACACACGACTTGCTTTACTTGTTGACTAAGCCAATTCATAGAAATCAACTGAATTAAATTCGAAAGTTGACCACCGATGCTTGGGTGCGGGTCCACAAGGAGTGATGTTTCCCATTGGAGATGGAAGAAAGGACACTTGCAACTTTCTTTGATCTTTTACCGCCAGATACATGGGTGATATTCTCGTGTATCCAGACACATGTAAAAAAGTGCCAGGAAACATTAGCGAGTGGCTTTTATCTGTCGATACTCGTCCAGTGGTTACTAGTCTTACACTAGAAAATTTAACAGTGATATCCCTATCTTTGAAAAAAAAACATAATATTGTCGTGGTGGAAATAAGTTTGAGATAAAAAAAAATGTGTTTGTACCCGTTTGAATTATACGCATAGGTTAATTAAGCTAATTGAATAAAGATTAGGAAGATATATTGTTAAAGTTACTTTATTCGCATTTGCGTGGAGCGAGGGTTGTAAACCATTTAGGAATAAACACTCCCAGTAACCACCAGATTAGGATTCGAACCCTGATCGCCACATTCCCGGAAATCTAGACTAACACGTGACAATGCGTAACCGATGCGGATCGGTTTTACTAAATGTAGTTTAAATAAATATAGTTATACATATATAATATATAAGTGTCTATGTAGAAATGTGTTGTACATACAAATGTGTATTATAGCTAGTTAGATAAATATAATTATAAATACTTAAGAAATGCTTAAATTATAAATAAATTATTAGTGTTGGATTAACATTTAGAAATTATGCTAGGTTGTACCATTCTCCCTCTAAGAAAATGCGGGCATACTTCTTTTAAATGAAGTCCTCTCCCACTAAATTGGTGTAAATGTGCGAGTATCACGGACAGGTAGTAGGACTTGGGATACAAAAAAAAATATATATTACATCTTAGGTGGGCTTATTAGCGATAACCTTCATATGCTCACAAAACAAATTTATTATATTTAATTACAGAACCATAATAATAAATAGAGAACTAAGTTTAGAGGTGTGCCCACTCAAACCTTATTAATTTATAACAAATATTCAAGTTTTTATGTGTATTTATTGTTCTCATCGAAAGTGGAGTGGATCTTATTTACACTTGCCTACACATTCCATAAATAATAACAACTATAACTTATATTACATTCCTTTTTATGGGGCCTTCTATTACAATAACAATAATTGAGTTCGCAACAGGCCACCGGAAAGATGCTTTAAATCTCTCAAGTTCTTGATTGCATATTGTTTTGAATCTTTCTGGGGTCGAGAGGAGAAAGGGAAGAAATAAGTTAGTTTTAATCAGACGTTACTCTCTACAATTAGAAAGCGTCGGTATTGCAATGGTGGCAAAAACCACACACAATTATTATCATCAGTCATCTATTTACGGTTTCAAAAACAAATAGACTCCGCTTTGGCTACTTCTTCTAAGTATTATTATAAAATGGGATGGTAGGAAGGAATGAAGGAATGACCAGGACTAATACAATAGAAGTATCTGTTTATTCCCCCATGAAAGTTTAAACATACATTTACACAGGTAGATCAGAGTGATTACAGCCCAGACTACACCCATAATGGAATAAAATGTCATAAAATAAAATGTGGAACCAACGCTACCAGTGGCAGTTATGTTATGCGTTGTTTTTAATCTTGTTTTGTTTTCTTCCCTGAAGTTGATCTGGGCGTGGCTTAATGTACTTCTGAATCACTTCCTACCGTTCCCAAGATTGAATATCATCATTGTATATGTAAATATTCGACCAAAAATAATAAATAACTGGTTCTGAATGTGTTGTTATAGCGTTCATTTTGTTTGAAAATGTTTATGGCTGGTGTTTGGAAGTGTTTTTATCCTTGGGCGCAAATCAGCGGGCGATTCTAAAATTAAGCATCCCCTTCATTGACCACTATCGGTTGCAACTATATATACTTTAACGGTTTTAAGTCACACACGCTAGAAGATCCGCGTTAAGCTTTATCGCACACTCTCTTATGTAAGTAGCCACAGACTTAAATGGAACTCTATCAATAGGGACCTTCGCACAGTGGCAGTTATGTTATGCGTTGTTTTTAATCTTGTTTTGTTTTCTTCCCTGAAGTTGATCTGGGCGTGGCTTAATGTACTTCTGAATCACTTCCTACCGTTCCCAAGATTGAATATCATCATTGTATATGTAAATATTCGACCAAAAATAATAAATAACTGGTTCTGAATGTGTTGTTATAGCGTTCATTTTGTTTGAAAATGTTTATGGCTGGTGTTTGGAAGTGTTTTTATCCTTGGGCGCAAATCAGCGGGCGATTCTAAAATTAAGCATCCCCTTCATTGACCACTATCGGTTGCAACTATATATACTTTAACGGTTTTAAGTCACACACGCTAGAAGATCCGCGTTAAGCTTTATCGCACACTCTCTTATGTAAGTAGCCACAGACTTAAATGGAACTCTATCAATAGGGACCTTCGCATTGATTAAACTCCAGGCTCGTATAATCTACTATTGGGACACCACCCTAGTACAACCAGCTGGGATTAGAAACCCGAGTTTCATGTCAACATAAACAGAGTGGGCTGTGAATGACCGTTTTAGATCACTCGTCTACCGCTTAGGGCAAAGAAAGTATTGGTTTTTTGTTTGTGTGTACTGCGTTCATGAAATCGAGATATGGGCTAGGAACGAGGAAAGTAGAATAAAAAGGTTTACCCACCTTTGCACGAAAGGAAGAGAAGGAGACAATGTATATAATATAACCCTTATAAAAAAATAAGAAGAGGTAAATTTCTGCATTTGTAGTTAGTTAGAATTTAAAACCTCACTGATAATTCCCGCACTAGTGGGCATTAAGATAAAGGCGTCGGAGGTCGGGGTGTGAATCATGATAGAGTGCACTTTGATTTATTCGTCCTATAAGGTTTTCCATACTCCCAATACGTATAAATTTCATACAGAAACTCTCCCTCCTTAATTTTTACTATTTTAAATGTGCTGATAGACCGGATAAAGATTGAGATATGGAGCACACAAAATAAATGTTCCACAAATGTGCTTATGATTATGAGAACATGTGTCAGATGAGTCTAAATAACTGTAACGAGGATTATACAATACGTAGGAATCTAACGTGCGCTCTTTTAAATACACGCTATATATTATCTTACAGTCTGGACACGTGTGCTTAACATGGCACGTCTGAATAATTTTTTTGGCACTTTGTATTCACTGCTCTACAAGTTTTTTCTAACTCCATGATTTTAGTGTATTAATAACTAAATAACTATTATAATTTCTCGCAAACAAACTATTGGTTCTTTAATTTAATTAATTTTGTCTTTTGTAAAGCACCTATTAAAATAGAATGTAGTCTTTAGAATGTTATTATTTAAACCGTAAATAATTTTATAGCGCAATATACCACAATAACACATAATAAAAATAATAATCCTATATAGAATGATGATATTATATAATGTAGTTATGATAGTAAATAATAGATTATGATAAAAGATTCCAACTGTATATTTTGATAATAAAAACTCCTAAAGAAATACGAAAAATAACTAATCTAAACGTTTTCTCAGAGCGTCTTCAAAACTTTTGCCATCTCTGGTCTAAATATTAATTAGGTATAAGAATAAATCCATGTATGAATTTGAATATATTCTGTAACACTACCGGACTCAAATTTTAAATTCCTAAGACTTGCAGTCGACTATTAGGCCTTTATCTTCTTCTTTATGGGGACAAGCGTGTGTATATATATATAATCATGATGCAAAATGATATCCCACTAAAATATAAAACACTAGTTTTCAACCTTGTTGGATATAAAGCAAATCGTAAATTTTTACATTAATAGGAAATGTGAAACTGATCCTACTAACATAATTTATATAAACGTAGTTTGTTTTAATGTTAATTAGCTATAAGCAAATTGAGTCTCTATAGAAGTTGTATTAAGATTTTGGTGGGCATAAAAGTAACTGAAAATATTACAAACGTTTCTAAAGTTAATTTATTTATATTCATACGTCAAGTAATGGGTTTCGTAGATGTTAATTTTAATGGTTAATATTTTAATTACCTATAAAATAATTCAAATGTCAAAGTAAAATATTATCAATGTTGACCTAAAATTTTGTATATTTTTATACTTTACTGTTAGAAAAATCCCACTACAGTCCAATTTTCATAGGAAGGGACTTGTTTTTATCTGACAGCAAAGAACGTTACAAGATCTACTTTCACGGATTCATACGTAAATGTCATGTGAAAAATAGCTGTCATTTCTTTATATATAATATCAATATAGCTAGCACCATTAATACAGTAAAATTTTATCATTATTACCTGCATTTTTTTTCTTCTAAATATTACTTCTTATTAAAAAAGGGCTGTATTTTATATAAAGTTTTACCTTGAGTTTTTTTTTGACAGGAGCACATATAGTCATGGTTTATCTCTGTATGCTAGTGCTGAATATCAGCATTGGTCGTTAAGTTGTAAGTTGCGACTTTAGAGTATCCCTTCTTTCTTAATTCGTGACTCGACGGGGGCAGTCTCGTTACTTCCCCTCCTTCCTTCCCGCCTTGGTGAGAGGTCAGGAACTGTCCGAGATGGACGGTGTAGGTATGGTCCATTGAAACTACAGGAGGCTGTCAACAACTTACAATACAAACATCAACAAGAGCCCCACCCATTTTTAATCGGCCGCCGCACACACGGGAGAAAAATATTGGCTTCCAGCTAGCCATGATCACCGAGACCATTTCCAGGGCTGACACGCGCTTGGAAATCAGGGAGAACCTGAACTGTCGGGGGATTTATACTGAGTTTACAGATATTGAAAATTATTATATTTATCTCCGATTTATCTATTTTCGAGAATAGCATCGATATTTTAATTGGTAATAATTCTTGTTTCAATAATTTATTGGATAAATAGTGTATAACCCGCCTCGGTGGTGTAGTTGGCTAACGCGCTAGTCGTGTTGAACTCGACTGCTGAGGACGGGGAGATCGAGTTTCGGATCTCGGTCGGGTGAACTGGGGTGGTTTTTCATAAATGGTTTTCCACTCTCCCTCCACGCAAATGCGGGTTCACTTCCTCTAATTCAACCTTCCCAATTCCTAATCCATTAGAGTAATTATTACTTAAAGCGTATAACCCGAACGGGTAGTAAGACGCGGTGCTAAATATCATATTATTATTATTATTTAATAGTGTATGTATATATATATATATGTATATATATATGTATTAATAGTTTGAGCCATAAAACAATTAGAAAATGCATAATTTTTGTTCTGGTCTAGATAGCTTGTAAAAGGGAGTTTCTAATTCTAAAAATTAATCCATTTTAATTGTTTACAGCCGAGGACTACTATCTAAAATAATAATTTAAATAATATTGTATCTTTTCCTGAGAAAAAAAGACAACTTACATTTTGTGAAATGGTATAGAATTATTGTTTTAGAAAGAAATTAAATATCAATATGATAAATAGTTATGAAAATAATAAGTGGTGCCTAAGAATAATACTGACAC
The DNA here is from genome assembly GCA_902141375.1 of Timema poppense. NCBI lineage: Eukaryota > Metazoa > Arthropoda > Insecta > Phasmatodea > Timematidae > Timema > Timema poppense. The sequence goes on from CABFOV010002424.1 coordinate 68,675, forward strand.
AGAGTAGACTATGTAGAATAAGTTGTACATATTTCTAGTTTTGTTTGGCTCTATGGAAGTCTTATATCTGAAAAACAACATTTTAAAAGCGTATAGCCGTCATGCTTGTCATTTATTATGATTGTATAAGCCTACAGACCTTCATGTTTAGAAGTTTCAAAAGGTCCGTGGAAAATGAAACCAGTTTGGTGGATGCTAACGGATATGTATCGCTCTAAATGTGAGCTACATTAAAAGCTATATTTTGAGTTTCATTTGTTATCTTTTTGAAGGGTACCATGATTTTTAATGTGGTGGCATGGATGCCATAAAAATTTGAATTTCTTATAGACTTTAATTTAATTAGTTGGGATATTAAACATGCACTTCTGTAAAATCTGATTGGAGCTACATAAATACTACAAACTAACTTTTAGTACTAATGCAGGCAAAAAATACATCAATTCATCTCTTTGAAAAAGAAACTTAATTTCAACAAAAATAGATATTTCTGCGATTCTGGGAATCAAATCCGATGCCCCTAAAAAATAGGTAAACGCTCTACCAAATACCTAGGAGATACGAAATTTAAATCCTGGCTGGTGCCCTAGATATCGCAAATGTCATTTTCCCATTCTTTCTCTACAATAAAGTATGTACATTTTTATTCAAACCTCCTTTCTCATCCCCATTTCTTAGCTTAGTTAGTTTCTAAACAATGTTGTTAAGTATAATAGCTATAAACTTATTTTAAAATTATATTTCTATGTTACGGTCTGAATAAAAGTATATCTAGATAAATTGAACCTATTTGTATTTTTAAATATCAATCCCAGAATATAATTTTATTTTTATTTTTTTCCATGTTTTGAATTTAGTTTAAAGTAAAGTCACCAATTGATTGAGTTGGCACATAGAATATTGAGATCCAATTAGTACTTCTATATTTAAAAAACAGTTTCATAACAGTAAAAAAAGAAGAAGATTAGAACCTTCTCTTTGAAACGTCTAGTTTTAATTTTGAAGCGTCTTGAAGATGATAAATCAATTATACCTTTTATTTGGAGGGAGGGAGTGTAAGAGGGTCAATAGACTTGTCTATTTCATGAAGTTATCTGACCTTTTGTACAAAAACTACAAGGGTCATACGCTTTCCTCTTATATTTCATATCTTGTATTATTTTTTGTTCTGTCTTTTGGTTGGCTGTCAACAACAAGCGGCTTCTTAAGAATTGTCAGACAAGTCACAAATATTATCCCATCGTGCAGAAGGATTAAGAGTTTAAGAATAAATAAAAAAAAGAAGGCAGAATAAAATAAATCAAGTCACGCTAATCTAAATGTCTCGTAATACCTGTCAAAAATAGCGAGTATGTAATATATAACAGCTACTTACAGTTTATTAAAAATAAAACATATCAAGGTTTGACAAGACAAGCATTAGATTCGAGACAGATTAGGAAGGAATTAAATTGGTCTATATAATATTAGAACATTAATCGGAACACTCGGAAAGATGTTCTATTTAAGTAAAAATGTTGGTTTTATGTACAAAATTAGTTTTAGAAAAATTCGTACTATAACACTTGCCTAGTTTTTGATTGGTATTTTTTAAAACATGAAAACGTTTTGTAACAATGTTTTGTTTCTTATATAAAAACTGAACTTTATATGACAAATGTGTTTAAGGATAAGATAAAATAATATATGTTGAGACTCGTATGTTGCTCATTAATGTATGTTGATTCAAGTCAATTTAACCTCAAGTAGTTTAAATATAATTAAGGGCACCGCTTACTTGAAGGGAAATATCTTTACGTAGTAGTATTTTTTATTAAAATATTGGTCTTGAAGTTCCAAAACCATTAAAAAAATGCAATCGTCCAATTTTTTAAATGGTTTTACACTATTAAAAAAATTACTTTTTGCCTAAGAAATCAATGTTTTTGGCCGCCTACTTTGATCTCAGTACTGCAACATTTCTCGTGGAATGGTGTTGAAAATAAACTAATTTAAACTTTCAAATTATTATTGTTATAAAACCTAAAACGTAGAGTTGTTAATTATATAGGGAATAGTTTATAACTTTTATCTCCAGTTTTGCCTAAAATATATTTTGAAATAACATGGAAGAAAATATTGTTGTGCCAACAGGATGTATTTTAATTAGTGTCGATTGTTCTAGGGGCAAATTCCCATCCACCAAACATTACGAAAAGTTCATATAAACATGGGTCTAAAAACAGTTTGTGAGGTAGGTGAAATCTTATTGTTAAATTAATAAGTTTGTTTCTTTCGTTTATATGAGGTGTTTAACATGTACTTACTGAACCGACTGATTATATGAACACACTACTTTGAGTCCAAAAACCTGGGGGGGCTGGTCATTACCAAAAAGGGGAGGAGAACTCAACATGTTTTTTTGCATTCCTTGAAGTGTATTAAGAAGTAAAATGTGTGATAGACTTGCATAACTCTCGGCCATCTGTGCAATAGACGCCATTTTACAAAATGGCACCCGACAGACGTAGTGTTTCATTTGAAAGCCCTTGTAGGCGTTAGTAATTAAGATACAGTGATTTTCTTTTATTATTTTGAAGCTAATAACTTTGCCTGTAAGAATATATTAGCAAAATTTCAATAAGTTAAATATATTGAAAAATATATTCATTCAAAGTCACAAGTTAAAAAATATTATAAAATATTTTTTTATGTTTAACACACTATAGCATGAATACGAATGATATTTTTAGGATGAATGTACTATAAAATTATATATAATTTATTTAGCTTTAAAATTATATCAACTGAGATTACTTCTACTTCATAAATAACGTCACAAGGAAGATTTAACGCAAGAGAGTGACATATGCTAAGCACTGCACACATTCTGTATTACTTTACATTGTTCTGATTTCGTCTTGATAATGTTTCAGTAATTATTGTTTAACCTTTTTGTATTGGTTTTTACTACATTTTATATAACCTATGGAATAGTAGGATGAAAGAAAGAGCATTTAGAATTAATAGTGTATTGCGACAGTCTAAATTAATGTATACGTTTGTTAAATTTTAACTTAATTCAGATACTTTCTATTTTTATTTTCTAATTAAAGATGATACGGATTTAACTACTCTACAAAGAAATAAAAACTCTATCCAAGCAGTTTTTATTTTGAAATATCTTTTTACAGTATATGGTTCTGGCACGTGGTGTGAAGAAGTAGAAGGTGAAACCGTGCGAGCGCATGTTCACCCCCTCCTTCCTTCTTGCCGTGACGTCATCTTCGGGGGAGTCGGGTAGCTGTAGACGGAACAACTTGAGGGAAACAATTCAAATATACCACCTATTTAGTGTGTTTAAATGTTTAAAATTACGAATCATGCCAAGTTTGGCTGCAATATTAAATATCTTAGTTTTCCGAATGATGAACTTAATAAAAAATAGTGGATAGTAGTATCTAAGAGGTAGGACAAATTTAATCTGAAAACTTGTAAGCAATTTTCTCTGACTATATTAACAAATATAATATGGCAATGTTTGATGCTTTATAGATAAATTGTACAAACATTCATTAATATATTATCATCTATAATTTAATAGTAATAATAAGCTGCACTACGGGTTCTTCAAGACTTATAATCGCCGTTAATCCAGTCAAAATCCAAAATCATGTAGAAGCTATTTTTAAATAAATGTGTTACCATGTATTTTTACTCTTTTGAACTNTATTTTTAAATAAATGTGTTTGTGTTACCATGTATTTTTACTCTTTTGAACTATATGCATATTTAACTATTAAAATATTCTAGGGGGAAGATGGTTGAATTTAGATGAGTTGTACCCGTATTTGCGTGGAGGGAGAGTGTAAAACAATTTAAGAAAGGGCCCCACTTCCGGGATTTGACAAGGGAAGCGGGTTCATAAATTAATTATTTTTGTTAATATTTTTGCGTAAGGTCCTATTATTTTATTAGCATTAGTTGACCTGTATTTATAAAAAATTATAATGTGAACTCCGTCTTTTTACCTGTTCAAACAGTCCTCATATTTATATTAATAAGGTAAGAACTTGCGTGGAGAGAGGATGGAAAACCATTTAAGAACAACAACGTAAGTAAGCCCGGTTGGTATTCGAACCCCAATCTCCCCGTCGCTGACAAACCAAACTAGATAAGACTTGACTCTTTACACCTTCCCGACGATGCGGGTGGATAGATATTATTTTGATACTTATTTTATAGAAATGGACAAACATATCAGATTAAACTGCAAATTGATTATTTAGGTTTAGCAATACTGTAGCTTGTACTTTATTAATAGGAATTTTTTCTACTTTGTCGTTTTAATTCGAGTGTATTATATTTTCATTGTTTCTCTGCCTTTGTTACAATTTGCCACTAGTTGTCAGTATTTTAAAATTTTAGACATTCAATATAATAATTCGTATTCCCTACTGGTGGCCCACGAAGTTTCTTGCGAAAATAATCAACTGCAGTAAAGTTTGGTGTTTTATCCGAGAAACGGAAAGTTTTGACTAGCATGGGAATAAATACATGAAAACTCTAAATAATTTCTTCCTTGCATTTGCTGTATTATATTGACTTAACAAAGAGTATATTTTTTGTCAGAAAATTCGTTTGATATCTAACTAAACATGCTTAAATTATCACTTATTATTTCATTCACCATTAAATACCTTCTCTCATTTTTTTATAGATTGACAGAAATTATATGATTATATAGCGATCCGCCACTAGATTCTGAGGGTTGGCCTTCTGGCATGTTCAAGTTGGAAACTTCTGTCTTTGATGTACACCATGTGATTTGATTGTTTAGTTTGACAGGCATAGGTGATCACATGGTCTTAGCCTTGGTCAAGCCAATCTATTCTTGTTTGCTAGTGACGGGGATGGATGAGATTCGATTCTCAGCTGAGTGTGATAAGGGTGGGTTATCATAAATGGTTTCCTCCTCTCTTCGTATTAATATGAGAGTGTATATCCTCTAAATTTTACATTTCTCATATCCATATTATTTTGTGTAAATAAATGCGTATAACCCAGATGGACGTGGGGGAAAAAATAAGAAGATAAAATTTCTAATTTTATGTATTTTTAAGAGCTTTGTTAAATATTTAAAATAATTTAATATTATTTCCTTCATATTTATTTTTAATTTTTATATTTACAAAATTATTTCTTTGTTAAATTAGACTATTTATTCTAAGATAATTATAACATTTCCATCCAGCCACAATCTGTTTTGATCATTTTGCAGAAGAATATTTCCAGAAGTCTTTGCAATATCGTATTTTACTTTATTATCCACAAAAATGTAGAAAGATAAAGATATTTGGAATAAATTAACCATTACTCATTCGTAAATTGCTCATAAATGATTTTTTACCAGAAACAAGTATACAGTGTTTATCATAAGATAAACATTCATTAGATATACATTTTAAACTAAATCGTTAAAGCACTTGTAAAAAAAATTTGAAATTTAAACAAATAAACTTTCAGTAAATTACTCTTAATTTAAAATCTAGCGTCTGAATAAAATTCCTGAGCTATAGCCATATTAAATATCAATTTCATTAAATATTTTAGGATCAAGGCCCAGGAACATACATAATTGTTAACCTCGTTTTTTGGGGTTTGGAGCATATTAAACGCAAATATTCATCAGAATTTCAGGGTTGAAAAATTGCACTATTGCATTATTTTATATTCATATTAGAAAGGAAAAATATTGATTTCCAATCATAGATTTAAAAAAATCAAAGCAGTTAATAAATTTGTCCTTAATATTGCAGTTATAAAATAGGTGTTTATAATGAAAAAGGAATATAAGTTTACTTAATAATGGTTTAAAATATTTTGAATGTTCTTTGATTTTCTTGGTTACATATTATATTTTGTATTGTTTTCTGTTGTGACCAATATAAGTTTTTCTTGTGCTTTATTCGTTCGAGTCAAGGATTTTGTTTGACAGTCATAATTTAATCTAATATTGATGGAATTATTGAAACAAGACGTGTTCTTTAACGTGTGCATCATAATATTTTGAGTAGTAAAATATGAATCTATTGCTTTTATTATCTCCTTGTTTGAAGAATTTAACAAGTTCGTTCACTTTGCACAATGATGTTAAAATATACGTAATTTTATTATTTCACATCCCTATTATTCTTGCTATAAACATTCTAAAAGATCACTACTTACTTCTACATTATTCTGTGGTGATTTATACAAGGTGTATTGTTGAAATCTAAGATTACTCGAGAACGTGCCATAGTGCGCAATGCTCGCAGTAAAGCAAGTCCCCCTAAGCTGACGTCATGCGCAGAACCGGACGAGTTTTAAGGGCCGGACAGTTTCACCTTACTTCCTCGTACTTCCTCCCACCACGGTTCTGACACCTAAAAACTTAACACAAACTCTTCTGTTTAAAGTGAAACACACAAGACAGAGGATGCAGCTAAAATAGGACAATTAAATAAAAAGCAGTTCAATGGATACTACAAATAGTATTGCCTCTACACTAAAAAAGTGTATCATACATGGTTTTTCATGTACTAATAACCCAGAAAATTTAATTAGCCCTCAAAACTATTAATCTTGTCTGACTTTGCTAAACTCTGCAAAAATTAGAAATCATGTTACATTGTTAAATTCTGATAAAATTTTAGCAAACAATGGCGTTCCATCTATATTTTATCATAAACAGTGCAAGAGCATATTTATGATGAAACAGGATTTGGAGTCACTAAAAAGAAAATCAGAATCAAATGAAATTGATTCAGTAGGAAGTAATAGCAGGAATCTAAATAAAGGTTTGACCCGTCAAACATTAGTCAATTCTACTGTGAATGACCAGGTGTGTATATTTTGTGAGAAAGTCAAACATCACAAAGGAACATCAACCCAGGAAAAACTTATAGTAGTGACAGAGCTCAGAGTTGACAAGAAACTTCGTGAATTTGCAACACTAAGAGGTGATATGAACATCTTAGCAGCTACAAGTAGGGACATAGTGGCTACAGAAGTACACTACCATTCGTCATTCTATAGAGATTATACAAGTGCTAAATCCAAAAGCAATGAAGATACATTTAACGACACCGATGATTATTACAGAGATACAGAAAATTCGGCATTTGAAGAGTTATTTCATTATAACAGAATGTGAGTGATTCCCAATAAGAAAGCGGTACAGCTTGTTTCTCTTTTTGAAAAGCTGACTAGCCATAAGAAGGAAAAGGGAACTTTTTATATTAAGGTGCGGCCGAAGGGAGAGCGAGTAGTTTTACAGTTTTTATAGCATTATATATTTTTGGCCAGAATAAATAAAATATCTTTCCAGTAGCAAGATAGAGCTTAGTTTTATGCACATGCTAATATCAACCGATCTTGAATATCTGTCAAGGATGTCCTGGAATTTTGTCAAAACTTTTTAAATAAGCTAAAATGTTTTGACAAAATTCCAGGACACCTTTGATACATATTAAAGATCTATAGGTATTAGCATGTGCAGAACACTAAACTCTATGTTGCTACTGAATAAATATTTGATTTATTTTACTAAAACAATTTAAATTCTATAAAAACTGTAAAAATACTTAAGCTCCCTTCTTCCGCAACTTAAACAATCACCAAAAACTCACTTTCGGAGGAATATTGATTTTGAGTTCAGAGATACTCTACACATATTTTCAGATAGTAGAGTAAAATTGTTGATTGTTCCTCACAGTCGTATTTTGCAAGAAGTCATTATATAAAATGAAGCTTTGAAGCGTGATTTTGAATTGTAGAATACAAAATCTTACAACACTAACAACATTTTACATCAGACATCGTCCTACTTAAGATCAATTATTTAAAAAGAAAAAAAAAATCATGGCAATATCACCCTTCTGATGTTGAATCGTTTACAGTATCTGAATATCTACAACGTTTTTTACTAGGTTTACTGGATAGTGATCCAGAACTAATTAAACCATCTGACAGGTTAGTGTTATTGGTTGAATCCTTCAGCCAAGACATCATATATGCAGTTACTCGTGGTCAGCTGAAACCACCCAAGCAAAGATAGCAGTCTACATTATACTATAATAACACTGGGAATATTGAAATAATCCGAGTATTGAATCATCTGGGACATGGAATTTCATACACACAAATAAAAGAAAATGAGACAGCCCTATGCCTCCAGAAACTTGCTGCTATTGTAGATCAGCCAACAATTCTTCCTACCAACAACAGCTTCATGTATTTACAACTCTAGCATGTGATAGTATAGAAATATATAAGAAACTCTGACAGGAAAAGGTACTATCCACAGAGTAAATGGTATTATCATTCAGACTAATGTATATGGCCCTCATCTACAGAATCAACCACTTCCTAAGATTGAAAAATCAAAGCACAGAACTGTTCCAAAAGACAATGAAGAACTTTCGGTGTATATCGCTGGTGAGTGAGATGGACCCGATTTAACAAGAGTAACACTTGATAATACATCCGAATATATGAACACTGTGGAAATGTCCAAAAAGAAAAACTTAGTTTTGGTTGTCACAAGACAAGCAGTTAGTAAAATATATCGAATTCCCAGCTGGACCTGATTTAATTTTAGTACAAGAAAAGATGTTAGTGTTTTAAAAGATCTTATTGGCTACTTACCCACAATCAATTCTTCAGAAACTGAACTTATGACGGTTTATGAAATTTCAAATCAATCAGAACTTATAAGAGAGTCACTTCTTTTAGATAAAATAATCGTTGTTATAAACCAAGCCCTTTATTCAAAAGTGGGTGAAGTAGTATGAAAATATAAAGAAAAATACACAAATATTATCCTGCGGCTTAGTACGTTTCACATTATGTGTAATCTCCTTTCAATTATAGGAAAAACATTTCAAGATGCTGGGTTGAAGGGTCTTTGCGTTGAATCGGGTGTTCTAACAGAAGGTTCTACCAAGGGTGTGTTTGAAGGTGCACTGTATAATCGGGCTGTAAGAATTCATAAATATATTTAGGCCTATGAAGCTATAATGAGGATTATTTGGGTGGAATTTGTTCCATGGGTTCAAGGGGAAAGAAGTGAAAATAAAAGCAGGCTTAATTAATTTATTGATAATGTAAAGGCTTTAGCTGATAATCTATTACAAGAAAAAATTGAATCAATTTTAGAAAGACAAGATTTCGATAAAGTTCATAAGCTTTGCTCTAACTTTTTGCAGTACCTAAGGCATGATAATGGTGCTTGATCATCATTCTGGACGTCTTGTGTTGATATGGTATAACATATATTACTAGCTTTTCTGCGAGATGCTAGAGAAGGAGACTGGCATTTACATCTCTCAGCCATATCCTCAACGATTCCTGGGTGTTTTTCTTATGATAAAGTGAATTATAGCCGGTATCTAACTGTATATTATGCTCAAAATATAGCGGTCCCAGAAGACTATCCAGAAGTATTTCACCATTTTATCAATGGATATTTTTAAGTTCAGACATCAAGTAACAATCCTTTTGACTGCATTCCAGTAGATCAAACCATCGAAGGAACTGTGAACAAAGATACCCAAACACCAGGTGGTACAACAAGATTTAGCTTAAAAGTAGCATCTGCCAAAATAAATTACATCACAGCAGAACATAGAAGTTCATTCCTGACTTTAATGAGAGAAATAGTACAGAGTAACAATTCCTTCCATTTTCACTCTGAACTTCATAAATGCAGTGTTGGCTTTCGTTGATCTTCTTGGAGTTGGGTGAATCCTTTTTATGGAGACCAGGACTTAATCAGTATATATACAGCGGTAAAAGCTTCTAGAGAAGTTACAACCAATTTAACGGAAAATTTTGAACTAGGGCAAAAACTGTATAATGAATTAAAAGCTGAAAGGTTCAACAATATTCTACCGGTCAAGAAATTTCACAAGCCCATTAAAATGAATAAGTTAAAAACTTTCGGAAGCATGTGCAAGAAGGAAGTAGTTAAATCCAATGGGAGATCTATCGTTTTGAAAGCAGACAGAGAGAGCTCTTTTTGGTAGAATTATTATCATGGCACAAAGTCGTGATATTCCCATGAGGGATGTACTTTTGCTCCCACTAGGGCCTATACCAGGATCCCTATTATCTCCAGAAGGACTTCCTTGTAAAACAAACAAAGCTATTTTGGCAAAATATTTACAAAGTAATGCGCCTTCTATTGAATAGATACGTCACAATGCTGCCACCGTGAAAGATGTTATGAATCTCGTTCACCGTGAAAAAGGCAATCAAATAACTTTGGTGGAGTGTTAATGTGGCTCTAATAGAAGGAGGTTTAAGTAACAGAATTGACGTAGTCTTTGACACACATAAGGAAGCATCCATAAAAAAAACAGTGAACGAACACTTAGGAGAGAAACTACAGGACATAGGTCACGGAATATCACTGCTTCTCAAATATGCCACTAATGGAGGCTATTTCTGAATAAAGATTGATTTGAAGAAAAAGGAATTAAACCTTTTTACATGACATCAGAAAAAATAAGTTAAATATATCACCTATTTATGTGTAATAGAAAACTATATGTGAAGAATAGTTATTTGAATGAATAATTTTTTGATATAGTACAAGAATGCGTGGTGTTTGGTATTTGTGACTTCTATTAAATCTTTCTTATGAGGTTATTTATGACGTAAAAGTAAGCAACGTTGATATAATTTTAAATCTAAATATATTATCTATATTTTTAGAGTACATTCATTCTAAAAAAATATCATTCGTATTTATGTTAAAATGTGTTATTCATAAGTAAGTATGTAAAACCTTTCTTAACTTTTGACTTTTAACGAATATATTTTTAAAAATATTTAACTTATTGAAACTTTGTTAATATATTCTTATAGCCAATGTTATTAGCTTGAAAAAAATCTTTATCTTAAATACTAACGTCTCTAAGGGCTTTCAAATGAAACATTTCGTCTGTCGGGTGCCATTTTGTAAAATGGCGTCTATTGTGAAGATGGCCGAGAGTTATGCAAGGCTATCACACATTTTCCTTCCTAATACACTTCAAGAAACATAAAACACATAGTGAACCCTCCTCCCTCAATTTGGTAATGAACACCCATTTTTATACTTCAGGCTCATTGACTACTATAAAAAAAACACTAATCTAGAACGGACACAACATCCAGGCTCTAGCCATTAATTCATCACCGTGAAATGGAAAACTTACATTTCACCAATGATAATTTCTTCAACCATGCTAGGAATTGAACACGGAACCTTTAGCTCAGAAGACAGACATACTCCCAACTGAGTTAAGGTGTCGGACAGTCAATAAGAAATCCAACAAATTAAATAATACATTTAAACAAAACAAAGATAACAGAAACAAACAAAAAACACTGAGTTTGCGTTCCATTTTTGGTCGTTCTCTGTTGAATACCCCTGAGCTATTACGTATATGCTCACATGCCTTTTAAAGGTACGTTCTTTTAAAACCTCAGCTTAAAGTACAGGAGTTGAGTAAACAATGGTACTTAAATGTCCTCAAAGATTAAAAAAAATCTATTGAGTTTAAATCTGGTGATCGAGCAGGCAATTTAATGGCTCCAAGGTCCAATTCATTTTTAGGAAAACCTTTAATAACTCAAAAACTAGGTGTTTCTAAATAATGTATTATTATTATTATTATTATTATTATTACTAAACACATATTATGTAATGTTTGGTAGATGAGAATACGCCCTTGAATATTTGACACCAATTAAAATACATAATGTATTGTTTGTGTAAATTATTTAAGATGTACTTTCTGAGCCAACTGAGTATATTAGCACATTTGAATTTTTTGTGGGTGAGAGCGTTAAAGCCTACATATTTTTCCAGGGAAGTTATTTCCATCTACCTTTAAAGGGTTATTTTACATTCCACAATTGACATGGGACCAGCGACTTTATTTACCCTCCAATGGAAGTTGTGCTATAGATTTTTATCGCTCAAGAAAAATCCCTCAACCCTGACTGGGCCTAAACCCACGAACATCAAGTCTTGTGGCAAGAACTTATAATCCCAAGACCATGTAATGATACCGTTTTAGACCCATCTCATATATCAAAAAAGTCATGGGTTAAGTGTATTTTTCTTTAAAGAACTGTATTTAAAATTTTCTTTTAATACTTCAATCCATGGAGAGTCACGCTCTTTTAGAAATAATTTCAATATATACGTTTAAATTATTATGTTTTTAGTAAAGATCAACTCCATTGTATTAGAAAGAGCATGTGACGTGCTGGCTCCCTCTACCCAATAGGAATCCAGCCTTCACTACATCAGGTTGCTAGGATTTTTTATATTAGTTAGTTTTTACACTGGCGACAAGGGGTCCAAGAGGCAAGGGGTAGGTCATATTTAAGCCACTTGTACGTATGAATCCACAGTGAAGTACTAACACAAATCTACACAGCACACAGTACTCAGAACGCGAAACGTATAAAATCACACAAAAACTGTGTCATTTGATATATCTTCAGTACCGGATCTGTAATCATTTAAATAAATCGTGTGCAACATCCAAAGCTTTTCTCATTTCGTAATTATAAGTATCATATATAATCAGGTAACCTCACCGTGCATGTAAAATCTGTTCACGGTAGGAATTTATTTCTGAAAGGCCTTTTTCCCTACCAGAAATATATTATATAGTAGGATATTGGTAGGAAAAAAGACCTTTCAGAGAGTAATTCCTACCGTGAATGGAGTATACGCGTCATCGCCATAACACCCATATATCATTATAAATAGGGCTCAATAACAGGGCATGATCTCAATATAAAATCGTATCATTTTAATTGTCGCTGGTTTCGCGGGACAAATATCTAAATAAAAATCCATATTAATATAATCATCGAGATAATCTACACTATGTAGAAACCTTAACAGTAAATTATTGTCAAAATAGTAACATTGCGTTTTATTGTTCAATTAGAGAGAGTGAGAAAATAAGGAACAGAAAGAAAGATTAAGAATGAAAGACAAACGAATAATTAGATACTTTGTGTTAGAAACAGAGAGAAAGAGGAAGATACTCGGAGGAGAACGGACGGAAAAAGACATAAAAAGCGGAGAGAGAGGGGAAAAGAGTTGAAGTAGACCTAGATAGTAATGTGTGGCTTTAAAATGAACTATATAAATAAAATTGGCAATTTTAATAAATAATTGATTGCAATGTAGGCCTATGTGTATAGTTATATATAAGTACCCATGCATGTATACATCAATACATGGATATAAATGTACGTATAAAAGTATATATGTGTACAGATAAACGTATGTATGTATTCATATATACATGTATATAAGTATATAATACACGTATATGCATATATCATTATATATAAACGTCTATATAGGCCTAGATGTATATTTACACATACATTTGACAAGTCTGACGTGTTAGGCTGTGTAACTTCTGGTGTAGGTAACTTCTAAATGAATAAACTTAGGAAACTTAAAATCTTGATTCATACGAGTACTAAGGAAAATATATTTGCAAAAAAAAAAACTTTTACATAATGGTAGCTTCTGAGGATAGTTTTTCCTAAACCATTTCTTACTCTTCCCCTGGAATAATAAGGTCCATTTCTTCTTAGTCCTAATTTCACTTGGACATCAGTGGCTTAGGGGTTAAGTTTTCGCCTCAGGACTTGATGTTCGTGGGTTAAATCTCCGCTGGAATTGATGGATTTTTCATGAGCAATAAATATCCGTAGCACAACTTCCTTCGGAAGGGAAGTAAAGCCTTTGGTCCCATGTAATTGGGGCATGCAAAGGAACCCTTGATGGTATATGAAAATACCTTTTCCGGGAAAATTGCTAGCCCTTTTTGCTCTCGCTCGTAGAAATTCTCGTGTGCCATCTAATCAGTCGTATAGAGTGTACGTTAAATACCTCAAATAAATAAAAAACTATTTCCTTCATTCTCAGTCCAGTAGAGTAATTATTAAACACGCGTTGAAGGGGAAAAAAAGACAGCTAAGAGTGTCTGATAATTACGTGAACTAAGTCCAAACAAAACCAAATATATACTTATTGGCTAATATCTTTTAATTTAATAATCCTCATATTTCTCGTATGATTTATCAAGGCAAGCTCAATGCAAGAACAAAGATATGCAACAATACTGTATTCAATGATTTAGGTAATTCATTGTTGGTCAACTGGATGTCCTAACCTTCTAAACATCAACGGACCTTATTGACAAAGTCGATTGAATATAAGAGTGAGTGATTGGTGAACTAGTGGTACCTAGTGTTAATGCAAAGAACTACATAAGATGTGCCACCTATTGAGTAGTACTGAAAGCTTTTGTCGAGATACAGTATGTGCTAAAAATGTTAACCTTAAGTCCATTCAGCGTAGGAGTGGTGGTAACTGACAGATAACAGAGGATTTGTATTGCAAACATTGGTGGGATTTCACTAAAGTTAACCTAAGTGGAAATTATTGTGGTTTTCTTAGTCATACTAGATTATTAATCAAAAGTGTTAATAAACGCTTATATTAATACTTCCTTAAGGATTACTATATCATTTATTTTTCCTAACTAATATAAAGAATAGACAATATTAATAAAACTATTAGGTTTTTTGTTACTTGGTTATGGTAATTAGAGATATTATAGTGCATTAAATAATAAATTGAAAAGTATTGTATTCACACTTGTATAATCTAATAGTTGGTCACCAAAATACATATATATTTTAATAAATTAAAGAAAGCTCAATAACATATATTAGTTTCAAAATAAAACCTTTTATTTTAAAAACATATAAACATAAGCACAGCTAAAAACAGTTTGTACATAGTCATCGATCGCCCTTATTTAATTCAGATTGCCATCTTGATATTTGAAAAGAAGACAGCCTTTTAAAAGGTCTCCTTTGTAGATCATTTTTAGTGAAGCATTGACGTCACTTCCACAAAAGAAACACCCAAACGGTTACTTTCATAATTTGGTATTTAGGCCTAATTAATGAAAAAACTCTTAAAAACAATTATAAAAAAATATATTTTGGGGTGAAAATTTTGATTGCAAAACGTTACGGAAGCTCAACACATTTTGTTGCAGATCATTCAGGTTTAGCGAATGGATGTATATATGATATTAGCTATGGCATCTTTGTTAGCTGTCAGCTACTCCCACTTCCACGCTAGATAGCTTTTAACTAACTAGGTACTACTCCCTGGTTGCTCTTTAAAGTAACAATTTTTTACTAGGGTATGAGGTTTTGAAAGTACACTCTCTGTGTCAACTGATCATTTCTCACTGCCCTATCTCTAACTTTTTATTTTTATTATTCATAAGTCTAAATAAATATAGTGCTTAAGTTTTATTATTACTTTATGTAAACTAAAAACTTTTTATGCAGGCCTAGTCATATTAGTGTTATTAATACACTATAAATAAGAGCTGCAACTTTACAACATATATTTATAAAAATTAAGTTCGGAAACTTGGGTTTAAATAGAGATGGAATCAATCGAATAAAATGTAATACAAAAATTGGGGGAGAAATCATTACTCGCTGATGTAGAAAATTTAATACTAGTAGTCTATGAATGATTATAAGAAACTTTGTGTGATAGAACTTTTTTTTACCAAATATAAAGTTTCAAATTATTTAAAATATCTTTTGTGCATAAATGTAGTTTACCAAAAGTTTAAGGCTTCCTAATGGAGTATTATGGAAAATATATTGGTATAGAAGCAATATGTCTATAAGAGCGGTTCCCAAACTTTCTCGACTCACGAACCCTTTTCACAAACATCTGAGTTGCACGAACCCCCTAGTAAATATCCGTAGCCCCGCGCTTAATTTTATACCTAATTTTCACGGAATTTAGTTATTAATTGTAATCAAAATGTGTAGTACCTTTAAATTAACCTACTATAGCTGTGGTAGGTATTTTTCGATACCCCACCAAACATTATAGAATAATATTGAAACTACTTAAGTACAAGTTCAAATAATATCATAAAAGTATTTAAAAAATTAAAACTCAAACTAAATAAGCAAAGTAATGTAGCAACGTTTTATTATATTTACTATCACAATACTATCACATTTCATATGTTTTTTTAAAAAGTGGTACCAGAAATTGCTGCTTTGACATAACTGAAAATCACAAAATTCCATGTCAATTTTAAGTTTCAAAATTGTTTACAAGTTTTAACAGCTACTTTAAATTGAGTTTAGGGGAATCTCTTATGTAATAAGACTTAAATAAAATGCACACATCGTTATTAATTTATTGTATAGCAAATATTTTTATAGGTACTACCTGTAGTTGAACAAAAATACTCTAAACTTGTGGTCGAACTATCTATCACTTTAGTCCCTAAGAGTAGACAAATAAAAAAATGATCATCCAGTTTAAACGGGATATCGATTAATCTTTGAGTTATTTTTTCACAAAATACTTAATATACGTATTGAAATAATTTTTATTTAAAATTAATTAAAGAAACTATACTACACAGCAGTGTTTGAAATGGTGTGTTCTTTTGTTTCTGAAATATGTTCTTATTTTAAAGATAATGTTGATATATTTCTAGATCATTCAATAAATCATATTAATATATTGTACTTGCTTGCATTACAATATTTCAAAACTACTTCAAGGAAAAATAAATTTAAAAATAAAGAAATCTGCTAAAATACGTCCTTAAGAATCTTGTTCAACTTACCCTACGGACAGTGCGCAGCTTACGTAGGTAATACAACTCGATCAAGGCGCCATATCATAGTGCGGATTTATGAAATTTTCATTAGAAGATTGTGGCATTGAGACTTTGAAACTCTTTACCCTGGTTAAAAAAATACAAAAAATATAAATAATATTATTTTAAAATGTAAAATCTATTTAATATATGATAATTTGTCTATTTTCAAATGAATAATGCAGATAACAACACTTCTATGCAATTATGGTTAGAGATTAATCTTGTACCTAAAATCCTGGTTAATCAGCCCTAATATATGCTCTTAGCCCTATTAGTCTATTTCTTGAACTAATTTTTAATATATTTTATATATTTATAAAACTTTT